>CAUYPK010170692.1:0-58931 GCA_963574355.1 Loris lydekkerianus
TATTTGGACACTTGAATACACATTATCTCAGTCTGTCTTTAGTTCACTCTCATTTCTGAAGAACGCTTTCACTGAATACAAAATTTTATTTATTTATTTATTTATTTATTTATCTATTTAAGACAGAGTCTCAAGCTGTCACCCTGGATAGAGTACCGTGACGTCGCAGCTCACAGCATCCTCAAACTCTTGGGCTTAAGCGATTCTCTTGCCTCAGCCTCCTAAGTAGTTGGGACCACAGGTGCCTGCCACAATGCCCGGCTATTTTTTGTTGTTTATGTTGCAGTTGTCCTTGTTGTTTAGCTGGCCTGGGCCGGGTTTGAACCCGTCACCCTTGACGCATGTGGCTAGTGCCATAACCACTGTGCTGTGGGTGTGAGCTGAATATAAAATTTTAAGTTGACTTTTTGTTTTGTTTTATTTCAGGTCACCAATGCATTCTTCTTTCTTGTCTTCTTGCTTGCATCGTTTCTCATGAAAATCAAGTCATTACAGTAGTCCTCCCTCATCCACTGGAGGAACATGCCCCTTGTGGCATGTTTCGAGGTGGTAGGGGAAGCTGGAAATTCTAAGTAGAACTGAACCCTGAACCCTATATATACTATGCTTTTTCCTATACACATATAATTATGGTCAAATTTAATTTATAAACTAGGCACAGCAACAGAATAACAGTAATGAAATAGAGTAATTATATCACATACACTATACCTTAACAGAAGTTGTATGAATTCTCCCTCTCTCTCTCAAAGTATCATATTGTATTAAACTCACCTATTTTCAGACCACAATTGCTCATAGATAACTAAAATCTGGGAAAAGTGAAACTGGATGAGGATAGGTCACTATATTTATATATATATATTTCCTTATCCATTTTGTTTTCCTTCTCTTTCTCATTGTCTTTCTTTTTTTCTTTTTTTTCCCTGGCTCATTTAAGATGTTCACTTAATTTTTAATTTTTGGTAGGAAGTATCTAGGTGTCCTTTCTTTTTTCTTTTTGTATTTTACCAACTTGGATTTATTGGGCTTTTTGGATATGTGTGTAGTTTTAACAAAGCTCAATAAATCCAAGTTGGTAAAATACAAAGAGAAAAAAAAAACAAAAAAAGAAAAAAGGACACCTAGATACGTCCTACCAAAAAAAAAACAAAAATTAAGCAAACACCTTAATTTTTAAATATATTTTTCTCTTCCAATTTCTTTTTCCTTTCTTTCAAAGACTTCAAGTATAAGCACTTGATAATAACTCACAGGATACTAATTCTCCCCCCCCAACACCCTATTTTTCTTTTCTCTCTGTCTCAGTTTAGGTGATGTATATTGCCTTTCCTTCTAGTTCACTATTTCTTTTTATTGTCCCATTGGCCATTAAGTTCATTCAATGAATTTTGTAGTTTCAGACATTATTTTTTTTAGTTACAGACTACCCATTTGCCCTTTTATGACTCCCATTTTCTCTCCTTAAACAGTCTGGCTTTTTACTCATTCTGTTCATCTTTACCTGTAAATGTTTTACCGTGTTCATACTGATTATTTTAAAATCTTTGTCTGCTAATTCTAATAAATAGGTCTGGGTTATCTGTGGGACTGCTTCTGCAAACTGTTTTCTTTTGATTACTAATCATATGTTTCTGTTTCCCTAATTGTCTTGTAGTTTTTTATTATTATAGTTGTGAATAAAAGGAAAGGGAAGGTTAAAGTGTATATTTTTTAGTTTTTTTTATTTCCTGTTTCCCTTCCTGGGAATTAGTGTCAGGTGCAGATCAATCTGACACCTGAGAGTTGCGTCAAGTTGTGTTGCAGCTGTAGCTATGAATAAGTTGTACTTACTGGCTGGTTTCAGCTGCCATTTAGTTTAGTGCCATTTCCTGGTGTGTGTTCTCTGGCAGGTATTAGCATGTGATGCAAAGATCTGAGTTTTATGCTCAGCCATACAGGTTCATTTACATGTCTCTTCCATAGACCTCTTTTTCCCAAATCTAATCTTCTTCCAGACTGTTAACCAGCTGATTGTTCTTGAGTCTGTGTACATTATTACCAAAAGATATTGGATTACCAGATGGATTGACTATGCCACTTAATGTTTTGGCTAATGGGAAGATTCCTGCTCATTGCTATCTTTTAGTGCTATCCTGAGTGAGGCTGTAGTACAGAATGGTTGTTTTATTGGCTTGCACCATATATAGAGCCAAACCAATATGCTTATGAACCACACTTATCCCTTTCCCTCCTCCTTCAGTCAGATGTAAAGAAACCCTTACAACATCAACATAGTTTGGCCCATGGAGACATAGCAGTATCAGAATGGTGTATGGATTGAGAGTCTGGGTCATGTACCTCTGGTTCTGTCTTGACGTACTACATATTTTTTCTAACAAGGAATTACCATAGATATGTCTGATGCTCTGACTTTGTATTCCTAACAGAATACAAAGCTCACAATGAGCTGTTTCAGGATAGCTCTGGCCAGATGGATTCTTACTGTCCCTGGACAGAAACTTCCTCTCTCCCAGATCCCAGTTGCATATCATGGACTGTTTTTCAAATGGTTTTTACTTCTCTGCTGCAGGTGACATGCGTGGCCTGGCTCTAGAGCCCTAGATATTTAAATTGTGACTTTCCTATTGGAACTTATCAGACTTGGGATCTGGCTGGTACATGGGACAAAGATGCCTGCCCTGCATCCTAGATCTTCTATAGAGCTCTTTTACTGCACTGGGTGCACTCAAAGCTGGCAATTGTGAATATCACTTGGTAAATAAGTCAAATAAGTATTTTCAAATGGGCAATATGCTACCTGCAAAGACAGCTCCTGAGTGTTGTCTTTTTTTCTTTTTGAGGTGCTGTCTACAGAGCCCCTCAAACCTCATTCACGTGGCAGACTCCTGAGTATTATTAGGGTTACTCTTCATTGGGATCTTGTCTCTCCCATTCCTTCTTTAGTCAATGGGTTCTAGTCTTGAAAACTGGCTCAGATCTTAAAACAATGAATTTTATTTGGAATATTGCCCTCAGCCTCCTGGTTATGCATTCATAATTTGTGTTGGTTATGTGTGTCAAGCAGCACTCTTTTTGGTGGTCCACTTATGTGTGCCTGAGAACACTACGGTCTATTAACTGTCTTCACAAGTGTGCACATCTGTCATGTCCACTGGATGCTACTCTAAGCTTTGTAATAATTACATGTCCTTGCTGCAGATGATTGAGCACCACCACTGACCTATGTCTTTTTGAGATTCCTCATTGTTACCAGAGAGCTTGTTGAGTAACAGCATCCCTGCCCTCATCCTTGGCCCTCTAATAACAGCTACCACTGATCTTTCCAGCTATTCTGATGCCCCATCCACCCATGCATTCTTTACTGTGTTGGTAAATGAAGCATCTTTTGGACCTTTCTATAGAATAATGTTGGATTGTACACTTCCAACCTTACAATGGTGGTGTAACCATTCTGGCATGCTTACTTCTCTGAGCCTTTTTGATACTTCCTGCCTCCATTTTTTTATGAAAGTTCTAGTATTTCTGCCTTACCTAGTATAAGCCAACTTTTTCCTTAAGCTTTTAAGAGCCAGCCTAGAAGCTCATTAGTACTGTTTTCCAGGATCTCTGGTCAAATATTAAATTTTATATCACAGGAGAGTGACCCCACATCAATTAACAGCTTCTACAGCTTTGTGCTATGTCAAGACTCCTTTTGTTAGTACCCTTATGATTCTTACAGTCCAGTTTGGTACACACTCTGCCAGTTCCCCAACTGTAATTTGTCCAGGTCCAGCACTTTTCTTTATTACATTATCCCATTCCTCTCTTGGCAGGGCCAGTTCATCCAAGTCAGACTCAATCCTGATTATTGGTTAAGAGCAGAGGTGTGGGTATGTTCAAGGGTGGACAGGGTATATATAGTTCTTAAACAAGGAGGGACGTTCTTATAGGCCTAAAGGATTTAGGTTGGCAAGTCAATTTTGTCAGGATCAGTGATCCTGATATCCCATCCCATATCTAAGGATCCTACTCCTTCCCAATAAGGGCCTCATCTTGGCATAGAAGACTTGCCAGACAACAAGTCAACACTTTCTGGAGCTTTTGAATCCTAGGACTGCTTTTATTGGCTCTTCATCTGTGGGAGATGAGAGTCATTTTGTATGCTGTCTCTGATATTTATCTTAAATTGATAATTTAAATTGGTAGTTTATAACTTTCAGGCTTTAACTGTCTTTCTACAAAACTATGACATATTGCACCATCAGGTTATTACTTTCCAACATTATGACATCCAAGTTTATCAGTAGTGAAAGCTTTACCAATGTATCTAACACAGCATGCAAATGGCTATGAGTACTCCAGTGAAGAGTCTTCATTTCCAGAAAAGTCCAATACTATTTTAAGGACTGTTTTGTAGGTTCCTTCCTAACACCAGTGGTCAAGTTTCTGGGGGTAAAAACACTCTGAGATGAAGACTTAGAAGCAAGAGATTTACTAACGCGTGCTCATAGGAATGCATCTGTAAGAGAATAGGGAAACAAGAGAGAGCAGAGGGAGAAATTGATCTCTGCTACATATACAACAGGACTTCGGTCAATCTCTCATGGAGCTGTGGATTTGACATGACCCTTCAGAGTTGATCCAAAATTCAGAAGAAGGCCATAACCTTGTTTTCCTATATCCTTGGAGGTGGGCTTCTTTCTGGAAGGGAGGGCATTCTTAGGAGAGAAACTCCTTATAACAATGTACTCTCTGAAAAGGATCTTGGGAGCCAAGAGCATCTATCACTCTCAGCAACCTGCAGGGAAGTTTCAGAAACATGTCAGAGCTTCTGCTGTATTTGATATAACATGAGCTGGGGCTTCTAACATTAAGAATTTCTGAGGATTTCCAGGAGCCTTGTAGTTGAGTCCCTTGGGTTTTCTTATGTATAAAATTATTTTATCAGCAAAGACTGATTTGAATATCCTTGATATCCTTCTCTTGTCTAATTGCACTGGGTAGAAGTTCCAGCATGATGTTGAATAGTGGTGATAGTGGACATCCTTATCTAGTTCTAGTTCTAAGGGGAAATGCTTTCAGTTTTACTCTATTCAGTATACTATATGGTATGGGTTTGTTGTGGATGCCCTCTATCAGTTTAAGAAACGTCCCATCTATGCTTATGTTCTTAAGTGTTCTTGTCAGAAAAGGATGCCAAATTTTGTCAAATGCTTTTTCTGCATCTATTGAGAGTAACATATGGTCTTTGTTTTTGCTTATGTTTATGCAGTGATTACATTTATGTATTCTCACATGTTCAACCAACCTTGCATCCCTGGGATAAAATACATCTGATCATGATGTATAATTGTTTAATGTGTAGCTGTATTTGGTTTGCTAGGAAATTATTGAATATTTTTGAGTTGTTATTCCTTAATGATATTGTTCTGTACTTTTCTTTTTTTGTTGGATCCTTTCCCACTTTTGGTATCAGGGTGGTGTTTGCTTCATAGAATGTGTTGAGGAGGGTTCCTTTCTTCTATATATTTTGCAAAATGTTCTGCAATATAGGTGTGAGCTCCTCTTTGAAAGTTTGGTACAATTCTGGTATGGAACCATCTGGTCCAGGACTTTTCTTTTTTGGAGGATTTTTTATTATTGATCCAATTTCTGTCCTTGATATTGGTCTGTTTAAAATTTCTAATTATTTCTGGTTGAGTTTAGGGAGGTGGTATGATTGTAAGTGTTGGTCCATTTCTTCCACATTTCAAATTTCTGGGCATAAATTTTTTGTGGTAATCAGTGATGATTTTCTGTATCTCAGTGGTACCTGTTACTATTTCCTCTTGTTTGTTTCTGATTGAAGTTATTAGAAATATTACTTTTCTGTTTCTAGTTAATCTGGCCAAGGGTTTGTCAATTTTTAAGTCTCATTAAAGAACCAACTTTTTGTTTAACTTATTTTCTGAATCATTCTTACATTCTCAATTTTATTTTATTTTGATTTAATTGCAGTTCTTTACTTTCTTCTACTAGGTTTGGGATTGGATTACTTTTCCTTTTCTTGCTTCTTGAGATGGTTCATTAGGTTGCTAATGTGCGCTTTTTCTGTTTTTGTTTTTTTTTTTGTTTGTTTGTTTTAATGTGGGCATTTAATGTGATAAATTTCCCTCTTAGAACTATCTTTGCAGTATCTTGCAGGTTTTAATAACTTTTGGCTTCATTATCATTTTGTTTGAGAAATTTAACAATTTCCTTCTTCGTCTCCTCCTTGACCCAGCTGTCATTCAGCATAAGGTTGTTTAGTTTCCATGACTTTATGTGGGGATGAACATTTTTTTGATAGTGAGGGCTGTTTTTATCCCCTAGTGATTAAAAAAGATACAAGGTACAATTTCTATTCTTTTAAATTTGTTCAGATTTAATTTGTTCCCTAAGATCAAGGAATACAGTAATGTCTTGAGATAGAAAATCAATATATAAAAATCAGTAGCCTTCATATACTCCAATGACAGTCTAGCTGAGAATCAAATCAAAGACACAATACCCTTCATAGTAGCTATGAAGAAAATGAAATATCTGAGAATATGCCTAACAAAGGATGTGAAGGATCTTTATAGAGGGAACTAGGAAACCCTGAGAAAAGAAATAGCAGAAGATATTAAAAAATGGAAGAACATACCATGTTCATGGCTGGGAAGAATCAACATTGTTGAAATGTCCATACTACCCAAAGTGATCTGCATATTTAATACAATCCCTATAATGTACCAACTTCATACTTTGAAGAACTTAAAAAATTAGTTATTCATTTCATATGGAACCATAAAAATCCCTAAATGACCAATGCAATTGTAAGAAATAAAAACAAATCTGGAGCCATCACATTACCAGACTTCAGGTTACACTATGGGTCTATAGTGATCAAAATAGCATGGTATTGCCACAACAATAGAGATGCAGATCTATGAAACAAAATAGAGAACCTAGACATGATTATAGCCACATTTCATCATCTAATCTTTAATAAACCAAACAAAAACATACACTCAGAGAAAAAAAATCCCTATTTAATAAATGGCGCTGGGATTAGTTAGCCACATGTAGAAGACTGAAACTGGACCTACACTGAAAAAAAATTATTCTTGCTAGAGAAAAGATTTAAGTTTAAGACACAAAGTGATTAAAATTCTAGAAGAAAAGGTGGAAAAAACTCTTAACAACATTGGCCTCAGGAAAGATTTTATGAAGAAGATCCCCTTGGAAATTGCAGCAACACCTAAAATAAATGAATGGAACATGATCAAACTAAAATGCTTATGCACAGCTAAGGGTACAACAACTGATGCAAACAGACAATCTTCAGAATGGGAGAAGATATTTGCATGCTATAAATCTGACAAAGGACTGATAACTAGAATCTACAGAGAACTCAAAATAATCAACAGGAAGAGAGCAAACAATCCCATTTATAAATGAGCGAGAGACATGAAGAGAACTTTCTCTGAAGAAGACAGACAAATGGCCAACAAACATGAAAAAATTCTTATAGTCTCTAATAATCAGAGAAATGCTTATCAAAACCACCCTGAGATATCGTCTAACTTCACTGAGACTAATTCAAATCACAAAGTCCCAAAGCTGTTGGTGCTGGCATGGGTGTGAGAGAAGGGAACAATTTTACACTGCTAGTAGGGTTGCAGACTAATACAGCCTCTATGGAAAAAGTATGAAGAACCCTCAAATAGCTAAAAGTATACCTTCCATTTGATCCCATAATCCAATTACTAGGTATTTATCCAGAAAATAAAAAATTTGTTTTAAAATGGCTTTATTATCCAAAAAGGAACCTTCTCTATTTTATTACCATAACCTGCTGGCCACAAAACTCACTTTATTGTAGAGCTCCTTATAATTTATTAGGATTAGGGGAATATATTCTATGCAGTTATGGCTCCATTTCACTCTTGAAAAATGGTAGTGGCCCTACATAGAGCCAGAAACAATTATATTAATTAATGTGAAATAGAAATTTGTCGGCTGAAGTAGATATTTGTTGGTTAGATTCGTAGAATCTCTAGTTTTTCTTTTTAGAAGTCTCTGTAATCTAATTTATGTTGGGTTCCCTATGGTGTTCAGGAAGCTGATTCTAGTCCTGAACTGGTAACCAGCCTTCAAAATTGTACTCAATTATCTCTGTCCTCTTGGTATTGATAACTTGTGCAGTTTCTTCCCATGTTTTACTGGGATTGATCCGTGTGACCAATGAAATTTAGCAGTATGTTACTTCTGAGATTAAGTTATAAAAAGATTGTGGCTTTTATCTTGAGAGCATGCTCTGTCTCCCTGAATACTTTGTGAAAAACCAGCTTTCTGGTCACAAGAAAATTCAGACAGTCACCCCTAACAGGTGTCTGGTGATTAAACAATAACTGGTCTGGAACTAGGGGCTGTCAACATCAGTGGAGAGAAAGCAAGTCTTTTCTCCAGTTGAGTCTTCAGATGAAACTGTATCCCTAACCAATAGCTTGACTGCAACCTCATGAGAGATTCTGATTCCAAGCCCCACAACTAAGGTGCTCCTATGTTCCTGACACATAGATACAGAAGTTTGTTATTTAGGCTGCTAAGTGTTGGCAGGTAGTTTGCTACACAGCAATAGATACCTAATACAATGATGTCAGCTAAGCCAGACATCGCATTGCATGTCTCTTGCCACAGTGATAGGAACAGAAGTAGGCATGTGAGCTAACTTTGTCCAGTCAGAGTGACTTTCAGGACTCTTGGGGAGGGATTCTAGCACATGGAGATTATTCAGTCTCCTGTGTGTATGTTAATGCTGGAGCCATTCTGTCAGGACAAGGAAAATAGCCAGAGGACAAAGCTGTCATTCTGAAGTGTGTCAAGAATTGTGGATAAATCCCCAGAACCCTGATGAAAAATGCTTAAAATCCCATCTTTCCTCTATATCTTTTTCCTTAGGTGAATCAGCCAAACCCTTCTATTGTTTGAACTAGATTGATGTGGTTTTTTTTGTCACCTGCTACCAAAAAAATCCCAGTGTACACATAGACAGAGAACATACCTTTAAATCTTAACAAGCATCTTCATTTGTACTGTATTATTAAAGACAAAGAGCAGTCTTGTAAAACATCCCTGAGTCTCCAATTTCAAATAGATGATCGTAGATCTTAACCCAATTAGCCTCATTTCCTTTGCTCTGGATTATACTCTGTCAAGCCATGCTTTTTGAAAGATGTATTTTTTTTTTCTTTTCAACATAACATGGTTATTCCCTTCATTTAGATTATCTCTATTGACAAGTAAATCCTACTGCCATCTATAGTCTCTAATTTAGGCCTTCTTCTCAGATAGTAGCTGCCTCCGAGGGGCTCGTCCTAAATCTGGGTCACTTTTCTCTACCTTTTCTTTTCTCAGAAATGATTACTTTTAGGTTCTCAGCTCCAGCATATCTTTTAACTGACTCACAAAGCTATTATGGAGTTCAGATGAAATTGTATATAGGTCTGTCTTACAGTAGTTGCTCAGTAAATGCATGTAAGATGCATAAAAGTTCTCTTTAATGAGTTTTATAGTAAATGTTTATAAGAAAACATACATTGAGGATTTGGCATAATTTGATTATTCTGTCATTTTTTTTCCACTATAATGAATATTCACTGTAGAAGCATTAGAAAATCCAGATGAACAAATCACTCCATCAATCAAAATAACCTAAAATAAATCTATCAGGGGAATCTGATAGTTTAAATTTTGGTGTAAATGTTTCTAGCCTTGGCTTGTCTCTATTCCAGCTACCTGGAAGACTAAGGTAGGAGGATTGCTTGAGGCCAGGTGTTCAAGGCTAGCCTGAGTAACATACCTTAGCCAGAGCCTCATCTCTAAAAAAGTAAAAATGAAAAAAACTAGCCAGTCATAATATGCTGACCTTCAATTACAGCTACTCAGGAGGCTGAGACAGGAAGATTGCTTGAGCCTAGGAATTTGAGGCTGTAGAGGGCCATGATTGCACCACTGCACTCAAATCTCAGTGACAGAGCAAGATCTCATCTCTAAGAATTGTTTTGAATCTTAATTTTTCTAAAACTTCATGCTTTAGAAAAAAATGATCCCTTATTACTAGTTTTTTTATCATTTAAAAGTGTATCATGAACGTCTTTTCACATCAACAAATACATGGGAACGTGTTTACTGAGTTCTACGTTCCTATAATCATTCTCTCATGTATTTCTTTGTGTCTGCCTTTAGGAAAAACAGTGACTCAGATTCATCGTCATAAACAAAATCTTATGAAAGAATGGCTAGAAAATGACTACACCAGCGTTAGCTCTGTTTAGACTTGTTTGTTGGAGGAAATAACTAAATATTATTTTCCCTTGCTCAAATATAAGGTGTGGGTAGATGAAACCTGTGAAGTTTCCAAGGACTGAGTCAGGTCAGCACAGAGTTTTCAGGCAAACTTAGTATTCTGAGAAAGGCTGAGGCATTTAGAGAACATTTGTTTTTGTCCTAAATAGCTGACAGCCTTCTGCATGAGGGGTATGACGATGTGGTAGGTGCACAGAGCATTAAATGAACCTTTAGGAAACCCGGGTCCTGACACTAGAATAATAAGAGGCATTTATGTGACCTTGGGAGAGTCTCTTTCCTTTTAAGAAATCTCTTGAAGGTATTCTAATTCTGCTACTTTAAGAGTCTTTAAGACTGAATTGAGAGATGAAAAAAACACATGGAAAGTCAGTTAGGTGGTAGTCTTGCTTCTTCAACTATTCATTTAACACTGAAAATTCCTCCTGTTCTTCTTAGTAAAGTATCTCAAGAATGGAAAAAAATATCCGAGGTACTCGATGCTAATATGAAACCAATATATAAGCTACTACACGCCCACAGAAATGATAAAACACAAATACAGTCTTTCAAGTGGGAGGAGGGAGGCTAATTGGCAGGAGGACGGAGGACAACTGTTGAGCTCTCACCTAATGTCCAGTGTAAGGGTGTTCAGCATGACTCCTGGATGAAGGACTCAAGTACAACTTGAACTTTACCTTGGAAGGGAAAACAGTGCAACCTAAAAATTTGTACCCTTACATTAATTTGGAATAAAAGAAAGTTCCTCTAGAATACAAGAGAAATAAATATTTTCTACATTCATGCTGTATCTTTAGCTATTTACTTTTGAACATAGCAGTTAATTTAAATGGGGTAAACATAATATTTTTCAAAAAAAAATGCAGGGAATGATTTTAGTGTCATACAGCTTGGTTAACATCACAAATTAATGTCTTTCATTCCAACTTGGTAAAAATCTCTGGATTCTAGATGTGGCCATGCAAGCTGTGTATTGCTTATCTGAAAGCTGATAAGCAAACCACAAAAGGTCCACGCACATTTTTTGTGATATCTGTCACCACAGATAAGCAAAACAAGCAAAACCACAAAAGCAGCATGTGGCCCATCAGCCACGGGTTGGATGCTCGTGGTCAGAGGTGTCTTTCCTGCTGCCTCACCCTTCCAAACTCTCTATTTTGCAGGTTCACTTCTACTCCAGGCTTTGAGAACAAAAGTGTCCCCATTAAGAAGGATGTAATAAGTCATAGGCTGTAGTCCAGGAAGAGAGAATCAAGTCAGACTCTTGATGTTCTCAATTTTCCCACAAATATCTTCTTTTGAAATTAGGTTCCTGATTTGTTCCTTGGTGCCTGAATTTATTTGCTGGTTTCCATCTACCAGTAGAAAGTAAGTTCTATGTTAAGTAGGGATTTTCATCTATTTGTTCACTAATAATTTCAACCTAGAGAAAGGCTTTGAATTCAGTAGGTGTTCAATAAATATTTGTCAATGCCACTAATCAATGAATATTCTGTCCAATTCAACTAGCAGCTGGGGTTTTGCCCCCTCCTAAACCCTAGCTCTGAGTCAGGTGCCCCGTCCCTCAAAGTTTCTACCATTGTCTTTGGTTCTGTGTGTTGACAGTGGACTCTCTGACACTGGTGCCCATGTGCCTGCTGCCCCAGGCTGTGTCCATGCATGGCCATTGCAATCATAATCTTTTGTTTCTATGCTCTGCTTCCTGAGTTGTTTCCCCTTCCATCTCAGAAGTCTTATTCTGGATCTCAGCACCCACTCTGGTGTGAAATGTGTCTCATTTCTAAGCTCCAGACTCTTTCTCCGAGACTTTCTCAATTCCCAGCTAGCTCCTATCCCAGCTGGATTTGCCTTACTTGAAACCTAGATAACAATCAATCTTCCATTTGGACAGCATTTGGGGATCTTTTTTTTCAATCCAAGGGTTGAAAAGCTTTGCAAAATGAGGCAAGCACCATTACCATGTCTGCCTTGTCACCAGACCCTTTCAGAAGGGACATCCAACCAGCTCCTTAATGTTCTCTGAACTTTGGGAAAGATACTAATGTTCCCTGAACCTCAGTTTCCTCAAAGGTGAAGCTTAATTAAATGAGCTAGAATTGTGGAGGTGCATGCTATGGCCCTTGGTACCTAGGGATTATATCCCAATTAGAATTCCTTTCACCTTTCCCTTAAGGAGAAACACACCATTGGTCACAGGCCTTTCTTAGGTATCAAGTTCTCCCAGAGCAAGAGTCTCATATCTGTATGTGAGACTCGGCCTTTGTAGCTCTGTCCAGCCCAGCTTCTGTTTCTGGACTATCTGGCTCTCACTTTAATTCCTCAATTTCCTCTTCTTTCTAGCATTTCTTCCTATGTCTCAATACTTACTGTACATGCTGATGTCTGTCCTGCTCTTCAAAGAACAGCCCTTTAAAGAGCAGTTCTGCCTTCTAGTTCCTGACATAACCGCTCAGCTCTTTCTGTCTTAGAAAGTGTCCTTTATTTGACATATGTAGTGTTTAGAAAATCCAGTTTAAAATAAGAGTTTGGTGAGCTGAGAGCTCTCTTCCCTTCCCCTTGATGTTTTGGAAATGAGGCTCAAAGCAGTGATATATTTTCTTATGATAGTGAATATCTGTCTGTCTGAATTGGGGATGAAGCTGTGGCCTCCCGGAGCCTTAGTCCATTGACTAACCTAATCTGTATCCCGTTTCTCATCCAAAAGCTACTCCCCTCTTTTGGGAGCCTTGGAACCTATTAGCTAGCAAATTTTTACTTCACACCAATGACAAAAGGAGCATTTTATGAACCATTTCATTAATCATACAGGCCAAGAACATACTATAATTTCTGAATGACTCAAAGATGAAAAAGGAGATATGTTGATTCCTAACCTACTTGACAAGGTTAAATTTTGACTTAATCTTGTTTTCAGCATAAAAACTCTAAAAGAGAGACTATCTTTTTATAAACTTCTTACATGTGAGTAGTGGGTATGTCTCAAATATAGTTGTAATACATTTCCTTGAACTAGTTGATATTGCCTTAAGTAATGCTATTGTGCTAAAAATAGATCATGAGCTCCTAGAAAGCAAATGCTTATTACCCAATGTCTAGCACATGCTCAGGCAGCCTATTTTTTGTATGAATCGATTCTTCAGAACCAGTCAATGGTGTAGGGAAAATATATGACAGTGATACATATTTTAAATGGTCTAGAATCTACCCATACTTTTGAAAACATTAAGACAAAACACTATTGCTTTGGTAGTCTGGCAAGAGACCTGAGATATCACTAACATTTCTAACATTTCCCTGTGATTAGAAAATGCATCTCACTCACTAGGAAACTTCTGACTCCTCCTTTTCTTTCCTTTTGGAGAAAAGAAACTTTCCAGTGGCTGAACATTCCTCCCAGATGCTTGTCATTCCTTCTGGCTGATGAAAGTCTGAGTGGGTTTTAGGCAGCAGGATCTGAGCTCATTAGGTTTTATCTTATGTAATCTTAAAACGGAGGCACAGAAAGGTTCTGGAGAGACCAAAAGCAGTTCAATATTCAGATTCTAAGAATCAGTCAGATGTGGGGACCATCAATCTACAGGGGCAACATTAATTTTTTCTAGTTTCCTTCCAATGTTGAAAACCACCTCTGTGTGTACTTGTGTGTGATTTTCACTGTGCAGGGCTAGACGTGTTAGTTATCAATAAGTTTCATGAATTGCATTAGACCAGAAAAAGTTCACAGCCTATGAAAGATACCATCTAAGGGAGTGGCAACCTAAGTATTTACTTTTCTCTCCTGCCCTTTATAATTCCCTGAAACACTCCATTCTCCACCATTCCACAGGCTTGGACTTGCTGCAGGCCACTTCTTTCGAAAACTATCCTTTTGCAGTTGGACTTAATACGTGCAGCACGTGAACATCAGCGTATGAGGGTCTGAATGCTTTCCTACACTCAGACAGGGATTTATCTAGCTAGACCCAGGTGTGCCACTGACTAGTCTTATTTCTTCGGCATACATTTTTTGCTAAAATAAACAGAAAAGAAATATGGTAAAAAAGAAAACTGACGGCTACAAAGCCTACAGGAAGATTTAAAGATATTCTACATGTTCTCATTTTAACACTATATTTGGCCTAGTTTTAAGGATTTTTATGAGAATATAGGCAGAGAGGAATTAGGTCTATCATTGGATTTGATATCTTCAAAATAAGGGAAGAAGGAAAACAAATAAGTTTAAACAGCTTTAGCTTTTTAATTTTAATCTCTTCTACATTTCTTTCTGGAAAAGGGGCATATGCTTACAAAACTTCCAAAGGTGCCTTGTATATTATTGTGAAGTAGGATCTTTTGTTTCTCTCTTTCCTGAACTTCACTTTGCCATTTTTATTTATTCGGAAGGGATGTTTAAACTCCAGTGAGTGAGATGCACTTTAGGATAAATGATAAGCAACCGTACCTCTTTCTTTCATACATAACTCCTGAAGGTCAAGGAAATAATGTTTATTTAATAACTCACTGGCAGCATTTTTGCAAATGTTAACTGACCAAGGGGATTTAGGCTGTTTTATATTGTTTTGCAAACTTGGCATTTAATTTTGCTTCAGCCCCTGGGCTTTTAGGAATGGCAGAGTTATGAGTGTAACCTCATTATAGATCTAGAGGAAGGATTAGTCACTACAGGAACTCAGCTGAGAAAGCACCACATGATAGGATTAGGAGGAAGTACCTCATACATGGACCATGAAGGAGTAATTAGTTTGTTTTATGGTTGATCCTAGTTATGGTTGAGACAGTTAGCTTTTCCTGCACAGAGTATAGCTGTGTTAGGTAATTAGCTTGTGTGAGCAAGTAGAAGATGGATATGGTTAGGCTGTTTTGGATTGGTTTGCATCAGGCTGACCTGGACTATTGGGGAAATAAGGCTGATTACGACCTTGCAGGTGCATTGTTTCCAAGACCTTGCAGGCAGGTTGTTTTGAGAACAGTTAGTTAAGACCCTGGAGACTTCCAAGAAGCAGCTGATGCTTCTCCTCAAAGTTGTGCATAAAACCCCAAACTGCATTCACCATGGAGCCTATGGTCACTAGTTCAGGGTCTGGCTTGCTGTGCAAGTCAGCAATAAACTTTCTGTTTCTTGCTAGAACTTTTCTTGGACCCACTATGCCACTATGCCTCTCCAGTAAGAGCTGCTTCTTAGAAGTCTCCAGGGTCTTAATTGGTTGTGTCTCTCTACGGGACAGGTTGGTACTACTTAAAATTATGGGTGTGAGTAATATCAGATATCCATTTATGCCTCTGTGGGTTCTTCATTTACCTACTGATTTAGCATTTATAGTTGATTCAAATTTATTTCCTTCAGGAGTCCTCACACTATACAGCAAGGTATTTGTGAGTTAATGCAAAATGAGTGTCTCATAGGTTTTTTCCATTTTAGAATATTTGTCTCTACAACTAAATAATTACTTTCCTCTAGGCACTTTCCTTCTCTGATTTCTGTACCTTTCTTAATCCTTGCCTTGATTAAGTACTTTCATTCTTAAAAAAATCCCCGATTAGCCCCTGTTTCTAAATTTATGTCTTTCTTGTCTCAGTATCTTGGTCTCAGATCACTTCTGGCACAATATTTTCAGAACCGCTTCCATTTTGCCAAACAGTGCAATCATTCTCTTGTACTGTTTTTATTTGTTTGTTTGTTGGCTGGAAAGTTCTACTGGACATAGCTTAAAACTGAAAGAATAATAGGATTGGGTGGTTGAAGCACAATTTGTGAAAGAATCCATATCACTGACCTGAGAATAACTTGCACTGAAACTGTCAATTGCAGATTGATGTATTATTGAGAATCTTGTGCCCAATTTGACATGTACGGATTCCCCAGCACTGTGTTAGCTAGTGTATGATGCCCCATGATCATATCAATGTACACAGCTATGATTTAATAAAAAAAAATAAAAAAGTCATAAAATTAAGGAAACATAAAATTTTTATTTACTTCATCAAAAAGCATGAGATATGTTTATGATTTCTGAAGAAATTACAAAATTTAAAAAAAGGGGGGGGCACTTAATCTCTGAATCCAAGAACTCAGAACTCAGGAGAAGAAATTCACAAACATAAATATAAGAAGGACTATAAAATGTCATAAGAAAAAAAGGAATGAAAGCATCTGCCCCTGGAGTATTTGTCAAGCATAGATTAACTTAGCCAAGTGGGTCTGAAAAATGTATTGGAAAATAGTAGCTGTCATATTGTAGGCAGAGGAAAGAATTTGAGGAAAGAAGCTAATGGTCTTCCAACCTTGTTTTTTCATGTATTCATTCATGTATTCAGTCCTGGAGGCAGGAGAAGTGAGCAGAGATGAGCATCTGGTAACTGATGTCATAGGAAGGGGTAGGCTCAGAGGAGTGATCTCAGCATAGATTTCTCAGAATCTCCTGATTCTCCAATGTTAAGAGATTGTAATGCCTAGAAACGATCATCCCTGTCATTTATGTTTTAGTAACAACTCCCAGGTGATTCTGGTGATCAGGCAGGCTTCAGAATCAATTAGCTAAGGGATGATGAAACTCGGGTCTCGAAGGAGGTAGAGGAGTTACAAGGGGAAGGGTTGCAGGGAGGGCAAGGACCGTGATTTTCTAGGCAAAGAGAAGAGCGCTTTCTAGATGCCAGGGGAAGTGTCATTGGTTAAATGGAACTGTTAACACAGTGTGGTGATATCTCCAGGTAGTCACAAAAATAATCAAAAAGAGCAAGTAAAGTTTTAGTAAGAAAAAGAAAGTTTCTTAAGGACTTGTACAGACAGCCTGCCCCCATCCTAGTGACTGCAGGTTCTGTGGAGAGCATAGTCTGGGGTTTTATACACAAGTTTGATAAATAAGAGCTACTTCTCAGAAGTCTCCAGGGTCTTAGTCAACAGTGTTCTCAGGACAACCCACCTGCAAGGTCTTAATCAGCCTCATTCCCACAATAGCCCAGGTCAGCCTGACCCAAACCAATCCAGTATAGCCCAACCATGCCTGTCATCCTCCCTGCTCATGTGCAGCTGACATAATACTCACTTCATAAAGTCAAGAAAACAGGGTCTATTAAGGAATCTATTAAGGAATCATGAGAAGTGAGGCAGAGAAAGGCCAGTTCAGGAAAGATCCTGCATACCACACTTAATACTTTTTTATTTTGTCCTGAGAACATAGTCAGGGAGACACAAAGGAAAAGCTGCTAAAGCATTTAATCCTCAAAGAACTTACTTTGCTTATGTTTAATATTGGTTGGAATATTTCACTAAAATGGAGGGGTCCGATGGTTATCCTTCTATCATAAGAGTTTGTACCCTAAGCCTCCATTTGGGGCTTAAATTAGTTTCATCTATGTAAATCAGTCTAGTTTAGTAAAGCTTACTTAGTTCCTGGTAAAAATAACAAAACAATGTTTTGACATCTTCTTTTTAAAGTGTCCTTAGACAGTTATGCAACTAAGTTACAGTTAAATGTTTGTATTTTATGCATGTTATTGATGATCATGATGAGCTCTGACATCTCTGTTTTCTAATTAGCAATCTTTGATTACGAAGAAATTCTAACAAAATTTAATTCTTTAAGCACTTGCTATGAGCAAAACATATGTGTGCCATGCTGTGGATAACAAGAGGGTGAGCAGCTATCCTCTCTGCTTTTGTGAATCTTATAGGTGCTGCAGAAAGTATAAAGTCAAGAAGGTTTGGATCTCCCCTGTCTCATTAGCATCTGTGTTAACCTGGGTAAAAGATGTACTTGGAGTCTCAGTTTATTCATCTGTAAAATGGGGGGACGGAATAAGATTAACACCATGATCCCTTTCAATGTTCACCATGTGTTTCCAGTGATCTGGTAGGAAACGCTCTGGTGATGATGCAGAATAGAAGTCTTTACTGTGCTGTGGTATCTACAATCATGTTCTCTGGAGTCTGTCAGATCCGGGTTTAAATCCTGACTCCATTATTTACTAGTAAAAACCTGGATGTGTGACATTACCACCCCAATTGTTTCTCTACTTACTAAGTGCATTTTTACCTCTATGTAATTATTATTACAACAAACAGTTTAAATTAATTCAAATGAGACACTACATATAAATTGGGGCTCACAGTGCACTCCTTAGAAGATGGTATAATAATTGAGAAGATCCTTGAAGAGGGATGATGATCTCAGTAGGTAGAATCAGGAAACAAGAAAGAGAAGAGGTGAGAATGGGAGAAGTTCTCTCTAAAGGAGGATAGAACTTATCCAACATTTTCAATATGTATAAAATAGAATATGGAGTACAATAGAACTTTCCATGTTTCAAGTATAATGATGCTTCTCTGAGGGCATATAGGCCGAAACCACAGCATAGATAAATTGAAAGGGATGAAGTGACTTGCTTCACAGTTTCAGCAGAGAGCTTCCATGGAACCAGGATGGTAACCCACATGTCATGAGTGCCAGGCCCTGATTCACCTGATTCAATCCAGGCAAGCGTGGGTGAGGATCTTACATCAGAACACTGCTTTAGGATCTTAATGAGTTAGAGCTTGGGACATGAAGGAGGTGGAGTAGAAGCCAGTCCCGGAACAAGTGCCAGTTCTGAGCAGGCCTTGCTCTCCTCCTCAGGAGGACTTCCATTGCCCTGACTCATTCCCCCACTGGCTTTCGTACTTTCTGCTGGACACTTGCCTGTGTTTCACGTGGCTTGTCTTGGACCCAAACTCTGATTCTGTCACTTTCTAGCTCTATCAGTTTGCATAAGTAACTTAACAAATGGTCTTCGTTTCATTCATCTATAAAATGGTGATATTGATGCCTTATGACTTTCAGTACAAAATGAAATAACTAAAATGAGAACGTTTAAATATGCCAATTAAATGACTAAAATGAAAAATAGTGATAAAAAGCTTTTACACTAATTTTTCAAAAACCTGGAAGATAGAATAGTACTCATTTGAGGCATAGACAAAGGAATTTACTTGATTCTGTTTTGCTTTGTTTTGATTCCCAGTCATAGGGTTTAGGTGTCAATTGTCAAAGTTCTACCTCCCTTATTACTATATAATCCAAGCTAAAAATAAATTGGAATTTTTCTTTGAACTGAAGCCAAGTATCTATAATTCCAGTCTAGTATTTTCTATTCAAATGTTCTACCCCTTGTTGTAAAAAATATTTCAAATAAACTGCGCTAGTAGAGAGTCACCTTAGAAGAATTTCTTTAGAATGCTCACCATAAACTCATGTCTTTATTTGATATAGAGACAACAAATATCATTGAGAGCCTAAGTATTACTGGATACTCTTCACCCCTAGAATCACTTGTTTGCTGATTAATTTCTGGTGCTTAGCACAGCATGTGGCACATATAATTTTTGCATTTATTTATTCACTCGAATGTATATGTATTAAACCCCAGGATTCAATAAAACTAATCACACAATCCTTTATTTCCATTGGGTTTAAATTCTTAAACAAACAATCAGCCTCAGCATGTGGGTTTCTACAATGATGTACTCCCTGTACTTAGTGTTTGGGGGGCATTTGCAGGTAAAATGAAGGCTCCCTGCTCTGAGACTGTGTATAAGATCCTTATAACAAACTCATTCCTCAGTATAGCAATACATACTCACACTTTTTGTCTTTGCACAAAAGGTTTCCCATTGCAAATGTTCTTTTCCTTTTTTTCTACTTTAGTAAATTCTTCTTAAGAACAAAGTCAACCATCTTCCTTCCATGAAGACTTCTGTAATGATTTCCCAGAAATACTAATGATCTACTACTCATTTCCTCATTATACTTCACAGAAACATATTTTATACTATAGCTGTAGATCTATCATCTATCTGTTATTTTTCTACTTACTTACTATATATCAACATGTCTGTTTTCCCATTTGACAGCAAACTTCTTGAATGGTGATTTATTGATCTAAGGTTGCTAAGCGACTAACACATATTCTCTACTTGGTGAAATTTTTCCTTCCTTCTTTCCTTCCTTCCTTCCTTCCTTCCTTCCTTCCTTCCTTCCTTCCTTCCTTCCCTCCCTCCCTCCCTCCTACCTTCCGTCCTTGTCATAAACTAATAAATACTATCTGCAGACATCAAACACATAGAAAACTTGAAATTGTGACATGCTAAACTATGCAGATATAGATTATAAGTGCAACAGAGAGGAGAGTGAGCTGAAGATATCAATTCAAGGTTCATGACATTATATTCATTCTCAAGATAAGCTTAGGATTATAATAAATGGCAAAAAAAAAAAAAAAGTTTTCCAGGCAAAAGAAACAGCATAAATATATGTTCAGAGAGAGAAATAATCAGGCATTAAGAAAGAAGGTGCATAATAATGAGAGAGAGAGAAATAGATGAGAGCAAGAAAGAGCCATAGATTTATAATAAGGCTTAGTTTAGGCGACTATGAAGATTTACAGGGTAAACTGGTGAGCTAAAGCCACAGGGAGCCCATTGTTTAGTTCCAGTTTAAAGGCCTGAGAACCAGGAAAGCCAATAATGTAGCCCTAAATCCAACAGGCTGAAGACTCAGATAGAACTAACGTTTCAGTTCAAGTTCACAGGCAGGGAAAACGCCAATGTCCCAGTTCAAAACCTTCACAAAACATGAATTTTCTCTTACTTAAGAAAGTGTCAGCCTTTTTAGTTCTATGCCAACCTTTAGCTGATTGGATGGAGCCCACCCCTGTTGGGGTGGGGGTTGATCTGCTTTATCTATCCATTCAAATGTTAATTTTGTCAAAAAATATCCTCACAGAACACCCACAATAATGTTTCACCAAATATCTGGGAACTCTGTAGCCAGTCTAGTTGACACATACATAATCACCACAAGATATAGAAATATAGAAAGTGAAAGCCAGAAAAGATTAAGTTCTAGTATTATTAATGAAAATATTTTCATAAGAAGATACTATGAAGGCTATATAGGTTTGGAATAATCAGATTTGGGGGTTTAATTGTGGTTGTTTCTGAGGACAAAGCAGTATGAGTAAATATATAAGTCAAAAAGTGGACAAGATATTTGTGGGTAAAGAGCAAGGGAAAGAGTAAGGAGGGAGAACCTAAGATAGTTTCCTAAAATCATAATATAATTGACTTGCACTTGTTTTTATTAGCTCCCCCACACCTGGGTGGTGGGAGGTCATTCTGACTTAAAGGCTAGGGATTAAGCCAGATAGGAGTCACTTTAATACACTTATAGAAGCAGAAATAAAGGCTGCTACTTGATCTGTCTGCTCTTTGATCACTGTTGCATTCTTATCTGAAACTTTCAGTGGCTCTTAAGATGAGTTCAACTTAATCGATGGTCCTTCACCTGGACCTGAAGATCTTCCATAAGGCTGTCATCATTCCAGCTTCATTTAACTGTATTTCCTAAACATGTGCTAAACTCTGCACATACACCAGCACTCAGTCCTATAATTTCTGTCCTCCTACCTCTAGGCCCTTAATAACATATTTGTATCCTTAATGTCATTTAGTACCACTGTACTGAGTAAAACTGAAATTTGGTCATCTACTTCTTTCTTTTTTTTAATTGTTGGGGATTCATTAAGGGTACAAGAAACCAGGTTACGCTGATTGCATTTGTTAGGTAAAGTTCCTCTTACAATTGTGCCTTGCTCCCAAAAGGTGTGTCACACACTGAGACCTTACCCCCTCCCTCCTTCCCTCTCTCTACTCTTCCTTTCCCCCACCCCCCCATTCTTCTCTCTCTCTTTGTTCTCCCCTTCCCCCACCCTTCACTGTGTCATTAATTGTTATATATTGCCCTCATATCAAAATTGAATACATAGGATTCATGCTTCTTCATTCTTATGATTCTTTACTAAGAATGATGTGTTCCACTTCCATTCAGGTTAATACAAAGTCTGTAAAGTCTCCGTTTTTTTAATGCCTGAATAGTATTTTTTAATGCCTGAACAGCTTGTTAATCCATTCCTGGGTTGGGGGGCATTTAGGCTGTTTCCACATTTTGGCCATTGTAAATTGAGCTATGATAAACAGTCCAGTGCAAGTGTCCTTATTCTAAAAGGATTTTTTTCTTACCTAGGGATTCTGTTTGTGTACTTGTCCTTCCAGAGTTTTGAGGAGTGAGCAGGTGAGCTGAGAGAACACATCGGTAAAGCTGACTGGGCTGACAGGAGGACAGGAGTGCAGAGATAAGGACACAACCTCATAGTCTGTAGGGGAGTCTCCTACAATTTCCTGATGATTTCAATATTTTCTTGCCTAACATAGATTAAGTATACATTGAACAGTCATTATTCCTGTAGCCTTTATGATTTGAAAACAAGAGCTATTACTGACTCTATAAGAGAATGCCGAAAACTTTGGAGTGAAAACAAGAAGAGTATGCAAAATGGTGAGATAAAATTAAGAGTAGTTGATTGAAGGTGATTGAGTCAAATGCGAAAAATTTCATTTGGTGAGATTAAGCCTGGTTACCTCCAATTTAATAATGAACATAGGATATACAGGGAAGGGTAGAATATTGGAGAGGAGTTTCATGCCAGAATGATTTCATGAGTTACTGCTAACTCAAAGGGAGCTAAATGCTAACCTTCAACACCAGGATTATTCCATCCTGGTTCACCCAAAGTACATTTTATGGCTTAATTGTCATGAAAGTCCTGTTTTTCTGGGTGAAATAAGTTATAGAATGAGTAATGACATAGGCTAGTTGATGAATCTGAGGTGTGATTTTTCATGAATGTTTCGCTGACTAATCTCTGACGTTTGGCTTAAATAAAACTCAAATTCTATGTAAGGTGAGAAATAAATTGAGAGTACAAATTTTCCAAGGCTCCATGATTGCCTAAGCACTCTCCAAATTGGAGTGGTCAATTATTTCTATCATGAACTGATTCATGACCCCTCTAGATAATAACTCCACCAATGGTGATCCTGCCTCTATTTGAACCTTCACTGTCAGAAAACCCAACCAAGCCAGAAAATTTCCTTTTCAGTCTGTTCTACTTGCTGGAGAGTTCTTCCTTAACTGAGACAATTCTAAATTCTTTCTGTCTTTACAATATTTTGTGGTAATGATTTTTGAAACCTTCCAGAAAGTTCTTAATTCCTTTGGGCTATCATCCTATTATTTAAACCACTGCCATGTTTATACTGACTCCTGTTTTGTAGTTTATTAATTTATTTTTTTAAATCATAGCTACGTACATTGACATGATCATGGGGCATCATACTCTAGCTTCATAGACCATTTGACACATTTTCATCCCAATGGTCAACATAGCCTTCCTGGCATTTTCCTGTTTTGTACTTTAAATATGCTTTGCTTTGATCCCAACATCTTTCACTCATGCCTCAGAAGATATGGTAGCCATGCTCCTCATTATCACACTAACTAGAACCTTCTCCTCCAAAGAGGCTTCAGCTTATCTTGAATAATGGTGCCTGGGAGTCAATACATCAAATCCAGGTGTGGTCTGCCCAGGGTGAACATTAGACTTCCAGTCTAACATCACATAACGTATGTAACAGGTTTTTTGATCGGAACTATTATAGCCCTGATTTCAACCAACACCCATATCAATACCGTATTTTAAAATAAAATGAGAGACCCTCAGGCAGGAGGTGTCAAAGAGGTGTTTGAAAAACGGTTTTAAAACCATTAATGGACAAGCTATTCTCCCTCCCCATCCCTCCTCAATTAAAAAAAGAAGAGAGAAAAGGTTAAGGTTAACTTCAGGAATGGAGTTAAAGTTTAGAGAATAATTTTTGCAGAGAACTATTGATATGTATTGAGTACCACTTCCATGTCCACATCACATTGGAGGAGAGAGGGAGTGGAGGGTTTTGTACTTTACTTTTTAAACATACAGAACAAGGTTTCAACGTATCCACTCTTAAAGCTTTGTATTGGTTCCCTAGATATGGAGAGACATGGTGGATTACTGTACCTCTCCAGCCTCAGAAATGGGAAGGTCAAAGATGATGCTGGACACATGGCTCTGATGTCTATGGTGGTGGCAAAGGGATTGGCCTGTGTAGGAATAATTACATCGCTGGAATGAAACTGTATCTTTGTACTTTAAAGTGTTTTAAAGTGTTTTAAAGTGTTTAAAGTTTTAAACACTTTAAAGTGTTTAAACTCTCAAGAGTTTATATCACTTGATAATGACAGAAGTGTCATGGAGCTCTTCCTATATTTTATCCAAGGGACAGGGAAAGAATTGGCCTAAGCTAAATGGATTTGAAATCACCACAGGAGATAAAAATAAAATAACTTTCCACTCACTCCTTTTGTTTCCAGCATGTTCAGCTTATAAAGTTGTTTTATATAGAGATGTAGGTACACATATGTATATACATACACATATTTTAATAGATATGTATGCATAAACGTGTATCTATTACACACATGTAAAAGAATAAGCTTACAACATAAAATCATAATAGCTATAAATTATTATTTATTATGTGTTACGCTCTATATTGAGGCCTTCACAAAATTATTTATTTTTATAGTCATTTATTAACTATAAAATTCATAATTCTCATTTTATTGACAAGGAGGCAGCCTCAGAAACATTAAGTTGCTTGCTCAGGATCTGACATACACTAAGTGGCTTAGTCTGAACTGAGGTCTGCCTGATTCTGAGGACCAAGCTTTTAACTAGTGATTTATTTTTCCTTTGGTTAAAACCAGTATAGTCTGTGACAACAGCAACTAATTTTATTGTGTAGATATTTCCAATAAGCATTTAGCATCTAAAAAGGAGTGGGAATATTATGTGGAAGATACGGCATAGATTAGTTTATTCCTTCTAAGAACTCACATTATAATGAATATAGAAGGAACATTTTGTGACACTAGAGATAACCGCAGAATTAACACACACACACACACAAAGTTTGGCTGTTTTTGTTCAACTCAAAATGCAAGGCTGCTTCCACCTACAGATCAAAAGGACAACTGCAGTATTTCTAACTCTATAATGAATTCCTTTCACAGACCAACAGTCAGGGTGCTAGGCTGAGGGTGTCACTCACCTGATCACCAGGTGGCCGTACAACCTTAGCTAGGAGCAGTGCAAATACTGGCTGGGCAGAAACACAGTGCATAATGAATTGACCAGAATGTTCATTTTCAGGATTTTGCAGAAGAAACAGCTCTGGAGCTGCAAAGATGATCAGATCACTTTCACCAGCCCAGTGTTCATCCCGGTGGACCCTGAATGTTTCAAAACGAGAAACTCTAATATTCATCCCTCTTTTTCAAAGGGGTTTTGAGGATTCAAGTCAATTCAGTATATATTTGTTTTTGGCCTACCATATGCCATGCAGAATTTTAAGCATGTGATCTACATAGGTGAACTAAATAAAGACGTCTGTCTCCATGGAGCTTAGAGGAGATAATGTATTTGAAAACATGGTGTAAGTCCTATTGAGCCCCACACAGTGATAATTGTCATTTGTGTTAATAATAAATTGGGAAAGCCTGCATTTTTCTAACCTTCCTATGTACTATGATTGGAAATGGTCCTATAACTGAAGGCTGTAGTCAGAGTTACCTGAATGGAGTCCATTTCTTCCTCTTATCTGCCTGGCTCTGGTCCACTTACGGTGGAGTAAATTTCTCAAGGACTGGAATGAGATCTTCCATCTTATATTTTCTCTGTGTTCCCAGGACCTAGCATAGTGTTGGAGTCAGCAGGCTGTACGTAAAGCTAAGTATTGGCAGAATGTGAAAACGATTTGTCCATATAAACTTGTGATTAAGTCCAAATCAGCACCCTCCATCCCCTCCATCCATCTCCACAGCTCCCTGCACATTTAGCTCTTTTGCAGAAGGGCACTCACACCGCACCCAGGAAGTCTTTGTGGCTCTGTCAGTCTGCACCACTCCCCTTTTTACTATCTCTTATCATGTTATGGCCTCACCCACAGAAATAAACATTTAAGCGTGTCTCTCTGATGCCATTCTCTAAAAGTAGTAAATGTCAATTTGGGAACAGTTCTATATTTATCCGAGTAATCTCCCACCCTACTACGTGCAATATGCAGTAAATTTTGAAAGTGAAATAAGTTACAGTGTAAATCTTTCTGGTGGAAGCATCTCTGATTTCTAGAGATTTGTGTGCATATGGATGGCACATTTGTGTGTTTGCATGCAGGGATGCATGGTGCTCCGTGATTTTTCCTTCTTTCTTTTTTTTTTTTTTTCATTTTGTTTTTGGCCGGGGCTGGGTCTGAACCCGCCACTTCCAGCATATAGGGCCAGCACTCTACTCCTTTGAGTTACAGGTGCCGCCCTGTTTTTTCTTTCTTTACTCCTCTTCTTAAGTTCTGATGTTTTAATTTGGGAGCTGCTATAAGTATTAGTTAGGGAAAAGCTTGTTGGCCATGCTTGGTGGCTCATCCTTTAATCCTCGCAGTCTGGGAGGCTGAGGCAGGTGGATCTCCTGAACTCTGGAATTTGAGACCAGCCTGAGCAAGAGTGAGACTCCATGTCCACTAAAAATAGAAATACTATTGCTTCTATATGGATGTCAATAAATAAATATGGGAAACCTAGTCAGTCCTTGTGGCAGGCCCCTGTAGTTCCAGCTACTCTGAAGGCTGAGGGAAAAGGATTGCTTGAGCCCAAGAGTTTAAGGTTGATGTGAGCTACAATGCCTCAGCACTCTAAAAAAGAAGAACATGGCTTGGCTTGTACCAAAGATTCAATTGAGACATCCCCCTTTTTACAGCTTTGTCTGTAATTTGCCATATATGATTCTAAAATATAGTATGCTGACATATATATATATGGTTTTTTGCAGTTTTTGGCCGAGCCCGGGTTTGAACCTGCCACTTCTGGTACATGGGGCAGGTGGGCACCCTACTCCTTGAGCTACAGGTGCCACCCAGTATGCTGATATTTTATGCTAGTTTTTCTTTTCTTGGTTAGAACCAATTTCTCAAAGCTTGGTCATCTGTCTCTGAATCAGAATTTTATTTAAAAAACTACATAAAATATGAACTCCTGGCCTTTACCCCAATTTCCTGAATCTTAGTCTCTGAGGGTGAAACCCCTTCCTAGACCTGTATTTATAACAAGCAGCTTTGGAGAATCCAGTTACATTCACGTTACACAGCCCTTGGGTGCACTGTTAACCGGAAAAGTACATATGAAACGTCCGTGTATGGAAACCTGGCAGCTAAATTCAGGAATTTTCCTGTAATGGGAATGTGCTTTTGGAATTGGTTTGCTCTCCCAGATCAATAAAGGGTTAGCATTTTAGATTTTAGGGTACAGGGAAAGATTCACTCATGACTCATAAAAACAGCGTGTGTATATATATATATATATATATATATGCCAAGGATGATTACTTTCTTTGAGGACTTTAAATAATATGTATTATTTTTTTATAAAAATAAAATAAAACAATGAGAGGAGAGCCATCTGTAATATAAGTCAAGCAAAATAAATGAAATGAAATGAACTGGACATACACATGGTAACTCATGTTAATATATAGAGTAGTGTCCCCTTGTTCTTGGGGATCTCTTCCAACACTCCCTGTAGATGCCTGAAACCACAGGTGGTATTGGACTCTACAGACAATCTGTGTGGCAGATCTGCTGCTACATGACCCAGCGGTGAGGTGTATAGTGTGGCTATGGTGGACAAGGGGACCATTCACGTCCCTGGGCAGGATAGGGTGGGAAGGCTTGAGATTTCATCACGCTACTCAGAATGGTGAAAGATGGACAGCTAGTGAATTGTTTATTTCTGAAATTTTCCAAGTGCTATTTTTTTCAATTGCATTTGTCTATGGGTAACTGAAACCTCCAAAAGAGAAACCCTGGATTAGGGAGGGCTGCTGTAGGAGCTCGGCTTAGCAGTAATTGAGTTTATAGTCTCCATATGGTGTTTCATGGAGCTTTCACTTTCAAATTTACAATTTACATACTTGAATAACAATGAATTAAAATTTGAAATAACAAGGCTTTCATGGAAGTGCATTATTTTAATGTATTCTTGAAAATGCTATAATAATACTGTTTTTATCCTTTTATACTAAATACTATGACCAAATGATTATTAAACAGAAAAAGATCCTTTATGAGCTGTTGCTAAAATAATTATCATTGTAGCTCACTCCTTCCAGAGCAAAGGCCTGTTTCTAACCCATGTTCTGCTCCTCTCTCTCTGTCTCTCTTCCTCTCTCCTTTTCTCCTATTGTTTCTGCTCCCTCTCATTCTCTCTCTTGCATTAACAATCATATCAAAAAATGTTTTGGCCATTCATTTAAAAGTTTTATTTTAGTGTAAAGACATCTATCTGATGATGATAAAATAATGATGTGCTTTTGAAAGTATTTTTTTAAAGTGTTGATTATGAAATATTTATACTCTTCAAGGTTACCCATTCACATGTGGGTAAAACTCCAGTCGCCCCTTCTATACCAAAAACTTAAAAAAATGGGAGGCGCCTGTGGCTCAAAGGAGTAGGGCGCGCGCCAAACCCAGCCCCGGCCAAAAACTGCAAAAAAAAAAAAAGAATAATTAAAAAATAATAAAATAAAAAAACAGTTTTCTTTACATAAACAGGTTTTTTATTAGATGCATTTTCAAATATTGGTTACATATGATATTCTTGGTCATATTAATATTCAGCATTTAGCTATTATATTAATAGTATAAATAGTAAATAGTATGTAATACTTTCCCTTTAGACACCATTCTAAATAATTTACAGGCACAATATCCCTTAATCTTCACAGACCTCTTATGTAGAAGGTATTAATACCGACGTTTTCAGAAACTGCGCCCCAGGAGCTCTCAGTCCATAATCTGCAGAGCGAGGATTTGCATCTAGAGCGGCCTGGGTTAAAATGCACAACTGTTTCCATTCTCCAATACACCTGCCGCTCTAGTCTGAACTCCTTCATGGGTCTCTTTTGCCCAGTGCTCTGGAATGCAAACTCCCTTGAGGAGGCCCTTACTTAGCATAGTTTCACCAGTGGCCTAAGGTAGTCAGCGAATATTAAAATAGTCCTAACAATAAAATAACACGCAGTCAACCGTGCAGCCTTTTTCAGACGGGGAGGGGAACAGCTCACTTTCCCTAGAGGGCCTCAGAGAGATCAGTTTACAGGCTCCAGCATGGGGAGGCGGGAGGGTGGACCTTCCCTCCTTTCCTTCATCTGGGGGGTGGCCTGTGCCTCTGGTGACCCTCATCTTGGATTAGCTCACCGTTGGGGCAGAAAGTATTACTAGGGCTGCTTCTCTTCCGCACCCAGAACTGAACCAGGCCTTGGACTCACCTGGCTTCTGATTGGAGGTTGGTTGCTTTGGGTAATGACCTCCAGGACCCCAAGTGTTGGTTATAGCCTGTTTATAACATTCTTACTGCAACTTAAGATGCCTGCAGGGGTGTGTGAGAAAAAGTGGGAAAAACAAAACAAACAAACCCCCCCCCCCCCCAATAACCAGTATTTTCACATCCCCAGGTGCTAGAAACGCAGAAGACCGACAGCCTTCCAGCTCCCTGAGCAGGCCCCAGGTGACCTCTGCTCATGTGGCTTCCAGACTAGCTCCTCGCCACGATGAGGGACCTTCTTCAGTACGTCGCCTGCTTCTTTACGGTTTTCTCCACTGGGTTTCTGATCGTGGCCACCTGGACAGACTGTTGGATGGTGAATGCTGATGATTCCCTGGAGGTAAGGAGTCAGCAACTTCTTTTTCTGACCCAAGTCTTATCAAAGTTTCTCCAAGTGACCGCTGCTGTGTATGAAACTCAGTTTGTGTATCAAAATTAATAATAGCAAAACTTGACAACATGGACGACTGACTGCTGAGGTTTTACATTATCATCTCATTTAATCCTCATAGTTCATTTAGGAGGTAGGTCCTCTTCTCATCCCATTCCACACATGAGGTGACTAAGTAGCTCTTCCATTTTCCATAAGGATAAATTTACACAGGAGGGTAATTAAAAAATCCCTGCCTCTGTGACCTTCAGAAAGGACCCACTCTTCCATTGCTCTGTGTACCAAATTGAATACAATTTCAGTAACTTCCTTTCCTTTGAAGATAAATTTGTTAACTGGATGACAGCATTCAGAGTAGTGAGATGGACTTTCTTAAGGAGTCATAACCTAAGACATTGAGTAATCAAATGCAAGGCAGGTCCAACTCACACAATTTAGAATTAAAATTATGTTAGAATTTTTCACCCAATTTGTATGCAATCGAAAAATGTTATCTTAATGAATTTCCAAGTAGAAATAAATATCCTGAGGGAGAAAGAATCTTTTCAGTGAATCCCCAAATAAAGGGGATAGACATGAATTTAAGAAATGCTCTCCTTAAAGTCACTTGCTCTTGGGAACTGTTTTGCAAGAGAGAGTAAGTGGGTTCACGTTTGAGGATTTTACTTTTCTCACTGGAGAAGCAGAAAGAAGTAATTTTGAAGTTCAAAACCGTTGTTTGTGGCCATAGAAATCTGACAGAGGTAGAACTGAGTGAAAAAAATCAAATCTTCAGAATCATCTGCTGTTCATTAGTGATTTTTTTAGGAAAGTGTAGCTGAGAAAAAGAAATAATATTTCAGGAGCTTAAACAGAAAACAGAGAACACTGCTCTTCTATGTATATACTGAAGGAAACCATTTACCCTAATAAATGTTCTAATGTCACCTGCATGAAGTTTAGGAAAAATACACAAGAGTGAGTTTATATATTTTTCTTCTAATTTTCTTCATTACATTCTTAAGTTGGACTGAGAAATGGAAAGCAATCATCTTCCTATTTTGCACTATTTTTGCTGTTTACTTTTTCTTTGAATTTTCCTCTGACTTCTACACAGCATTTCAAAACCAATGGAGTCACAAATATCTCGTTAGTGCTAGAAAATAACATTTCTAAAAATTGTGATAGAATGGTACAACTGTAAAGGATGTCTGCTCTAAGTGAGTCTAGTGATGCATTTTATCTGGCCATGAGGTCTAAAGAAAAAATAAAAAACCTTTGAAGGATGCTCAGGGAAATGTTCAGATAAAATGTTCTGCTGCCATTAGTTTGCCATTATCCAACCTGCCAGTGGTAGGTGATTAAAACAGAAATATGTTGGACTTCAGAACACTTCAAATTATGTTTTTAGAAATGTTAAACCCCCCATAAAATCCCATCTAAAGACACTGTTAAAATATTTTCTAAAACAATTTCAAAGTCATTCTGCTCAAGCTAACGTCATTGCTAACTTCACTTGAAAGAAATAGAGTTTCAGAAAGGGTCAAACCTTGCAGAGAGAAAGAGAAAGAGAGAGAGAGAGAGATTTGGAGAGCTGCATTTAAAGTGCCTTCTTTCATTTTAGTACATCCAGCCAATTTGCCATCTGTCCTGTGCAAGAATATGTCTAGTTAATAATGAATGGAATGGGCTGTTCAAATGATTCAGCCCAAGTCAGTTCTCACTAATATTGGACAAGAGTTAGTATTTTCTAGCTTCTTTATCATTTCCTGTACCTGAAATGTGCACGTATTTATGGAAGAGCCCCCAGGAAACCTCTATATTGTGACTCCATGACAAATCGTGTCCCCTTTCCTTTCAACAATCTCTTTATTTCTCAATTTCTTTAAAGGGAGAGGAATCGCTTGTGGTAATTGCTACTTCAAATTGGCCAGGATACAAAGTCGTGCGAGAAGGTTCTGATACTCACCAGCGAGATTCCACTTTTGTCCTCCCTTGCTGCCTTCCCCATTTATATATCACCTTATGGTCCATATAATGGCACACTTTTGAAAATTGCGGGACAAAAATTGGCACAAAAGGGTATTTCTTTAAAAGCATACCCATGAAAAATTTGAACAAGAAGGAATATGTTACGTTTCCAACTTTGTTATGTTTAGGATAATATAGGCAGAGGAATTGGAAGAAGGGCTCTGTGCTTCAGAGTTCAGCAGAAAAGAAATATAAAATATATGCCCTAAAACAGTAGCATGCCTACTCTACTTGGTGGGGTGGGGGTGGGGAACAAAGACAAGCAAGAATTCCTTCTGAAAATTGATATTTAGTGAGGGGAAAAAGGATACACAGGAAACTACATGGTATCCCCAAACTCACCGTGCATAGGTAAAGCTTCCTAGCAACCGATATCTTGGAACATGTTTGTCACGAGTGGGAGGGAAGAGTTCACGTGTGTTCAGAAAGAGCTAGAGAGAATTTTATAAATCAATGTACATTTAGCTACAATTTCCAATTTCCCCTTTGAATGGTGCCTTTTGGGACACCCTGAACAATAAAAGGCATAGGTCAATTGGTATTTTGAGAAAGAAATGAGTAAGGTGCTCCTGGAGCAGATTATTTCCTGCTAAGGACATTGAAGCAGGTCTCATGGAAGAAAAGACATTTGAGCAGAGCCTTAAAAGGATGCAAAGGATTTGCAAAGGGAGAAATGACAGGAAGGGCCTTTTCAGATAAGGGAACTACATGGCTGAAGTGCAGAGTAAGGGAAAACTCCAGGCTTGTCAGAGAAACATGAAGCAAGAGGCAGAAAGAGCTCAAATGTTATTTTTGTCTTAACATTGTAACCTGCTTCACACAAAGTTCTTTGCATTAGGTAAATATGTCAGGAATAAAGAAATAGCACAGTAGCCCTAAATTTGGTCCCAAGTCTCTGAGCTACCACCCCGCGTTTGTCATTATTGATTCAATTGGGTCTCTGGGAAGACTGAGATGGTGAAGAAAACTTGGATTTTGAGATCTTCAAGTCTATATCTGCATCTTAACCCATATTAACTGTCTGTTATTTAGCAACTGACATCTTGTCTTCAGCTCTTTCCTCAATTGTAAGGTAGTTAAACTTAGTTGTTTCTAAGGTCCTTTATAGACTTTATTTTCTTTAACACAAGAACTCCCTGACTGTGTGTGTAACTGCAGAGAGCTGGCTAATCACTAAGGGATGGATGGTGTGTACAGCCTTCCAGACATTTCCGTTAGGAATCTCCTGTGAATATTCTCCATTCTTCTCTAACTTTATACTCTCCCTTCCTTCCCGCCCCCCTTTTCTCTCTTCCTCACTTTCTTCTTTAGTTTTCTTCTCTTTTCTCCCTTCCCTATCTCTTTCTCCTCTCTTTTCTCCTGTTTTTACCCCTTCATCTCAAGCCCTTATTTTTTTTCTCCCTTTTTAATTTCTATCTTCCTTCATTTCACAGACATTCCTTGAAGCCTTCTGTGTAGCCGGTACCGGGGAGGGTGCAGGGTGAGAAAGGAAATGAGACTGAACACTTCCTTAGGTTGCCCAGAGCATGGCCAGGAGGACAGAAGAGTGAACTGGTAGTTGGAGCATGATGTGGCAAGAGCTGTGGGAAAGAAGGATCCTAAGTGGGCAGCTCACCCACTCTTGAACTGTCAGTGAAGTCTACTGAGAAGAAGGGGTATCTGAACTAGGAGTGGAGAGAACTGTGAGCGAGGCAGAAGGGTAGAGAGTACTCCACGCACGGGAAATGGGATGCGGCGAGCTGTAGGTATGAGCACTGCATGCCTGTGGTGGTGTGTGTCTTACTGCCTGGAAAGAATTTCCAGTATGTGGGAGAGAATACAGGAACTTGGTCATCAAGAAATTTGCACGTCATATAAAATATAGATCTTCTACCACAGCCAAGGGTGCTTCACTGTTAGCAAATATGTATGTGCATTTTAGAAGTGTCAGTCATTCTGGTTACTTGTGGGGAGTGGTTCAAAGGGGTATGGGAAGACCAATTAAGGAGACTTTTGCCATAGACCAAGTGGAAGACAATGGTGGTCTGAGTTAGAGTGGAAGCAAGTTTGAAGAAATACGTAATGATGGTAAGAAACTCCAAAGAACTTAAATTCATAGGGTTGGTAATTGACTGCGTGTAGGAAAGAAGGTGATGGAAAAAGAGAACATGAAGTTGAAACCCACCTAACTGATTGGAGCAACTGGAAGGGCAGTGAAGTCACTCATTGAGGGCTTACATGGAAGAAAATTAATCTTTGTATAGTGGGACAATGTACCTGCATCATTTTTTTTCTATCTTAGTTTATTGTACAAAATCTGGAGATAGGAACACAGTTCTTTTTGTGGAAAAGTTCACAAGTTAGATTTGAACTTGTGGAGGGAGCTGAGGGAGCTGAGTTAAATCCCATTTTGTCAGGTAGCATCCGTGTTGAGTTTAGGCTTTCGAACTGCTATAAAGCACATTTCCTCTTCTGTAGCGGAAGAATAATAATACACACATCAGAAGTTTCTTGTGAGGATTGAATAAGTTTGTGTAGCTAAAGTATTTGCTACAGTAGCAGGCAAATACAAATCAGCCAATAAATGTTAGATAAATTATTGTCTATTTTCAGTATAGTGTTTTGTTTTTTCCTCTGGATAAGAAGATGACATTTTGCATAATGTTCACTGAACAGAGGGATAAGTGATTAAAGTTCCATTCCTATTTCCTCTGTTGATTCTATTGCAAACATTTGGTTTATTTCTGTGAGCTCTGGTTTGCCCCTGTTTATACTATGAGTTTCATTTTTGTTTCGCCAAGGGAATAACGCAGACCATAGCATCAAATAGCAAAAGTGCAAATGTTATCTATGAAAGACTCATATTTAAGTCTTCTTATATAAGAAAACAAATTATGAATTAACCACACTTTGATATATTAACCATAGAATATGTAATTCATAATTATTCACACTGAAATAGTTTTTTCACAGTTACTCATCTCTCAATTATCAGAAGGAAAAAGTACTTTTACAAGAGGATTCCATTTCTAGTCAATCTTTTGTTAGTTACTTACTGAGAACCTGCTGTATACCACATGATTGAAATATTATTAATGCAAAGGAAGGTTGCTCACATTTGAATATATTTAGTCCTATCATCAGGTTCACCTCTAGAATGTCCATTTGTGTTAATGATGTGACAATGTTTTCAGACAAAAAGTAAATATTAAAATGATTATATCTAGCATATACTCTGATCATTTATATAGTAGTTTTATTTTCTAATTGAATTTCAAACACTTTCAGCAGACATTTGAAGCTACAAATACTCTCTCATTCACCTCATGATTTCTTACAGCACCAAGTGCTGAAATCCATATAATAGGACCTCATAATACATTTGTTCACATGATTTCATGAAGCACCTATTAGACCTGGGGCCAGGCGCAGTGGCTCATGCCTGTAATCCTAACACTCTGGGAGGTCAAACCAGGCAGATTGCTTGAGCTCAGGAGTTTGAGACCAGCCTGAGCAAGAATGAGACCCTGTCTCTACTAAAAATAGAAAACTTGCTGGGCAGAGTGGTGCATGCCTACAGTCCTAGCTACTTGGGAGGCTTTGGCAAGAGGATTGTTGAAGCCCAAGAGTTTGAGGTTCCCATGACGATACCATGACACTCTATCCAGGGAGAAAAAATGAGACTCTGTCTCAAAAAGAAGAAGAGAGACACCTGGCACATTTGTTGAAAAATGAATAAATGAATGAAAATATAATAGAAGGAGTTCTTTTAAAAGCTCATATTGAATCCTAAATAAGAAATATGTCTGTAGGGAAATTGCCACTTTTTTATAAAAAAGAAAAATTTTTATACCTTGATGCAATCTAAATTTTTTCAAGATATGTATTTGGCTCACTTTTTAAAGGTGGAAATAAAAGTCTAATCTTCTGTAATGTCTAATAAAGTTGATGAGAGTGAATTTTGGTGTAGAGAATGTGGCTTTTTTGCCTGGTGTTTCAAAAAGAGAAAGAAATAAACAAAAAAAAAAAAAGAGAGAAAGAGAAAATTAACTATTTATAATAATTCACTCAACAAAAATGTTGATCTCTGTCACTGGACAGTAATAATTATAAAGTTGTGGTTTCTTTTATGAGGAACATTCTAATGTGTAAATTAAATATTAAAATTGAAGTTTATTAATTAAAATATTAAAATTGAAATCTTTGGAGAGTTCAGATGTGTAAATTAGGTCATATACTCATGAAGATCACAAATGTTATATTTTATACTAAGTTTACATTATACCACTTATTATTTATACATTTAGCCAGTATTCTACAATTAACCAGACTGAGGTAAAACAAATATATTTTAGCAAATGAATCCCTGACTTTCTTTTATATCTTATCAATATAGAACATAAAGGAGGTAGAAAGGAAAGGATGACATCTATGATTATTATTATTTTAGTCTCGCTCCTTCATCTTTATTAGGCCTCTCTTGACTTTTTTTAGACCCTAGGGTAGTAAAAAATATAAAATAAAATATAAAGGTAAAAAGTTCAGAATTCCAATTTAAAAAATTCAAATATGTTTTATATTAAAATTGAAAATGCTTCAAGTTTTAATAGTAAAACATGTTATTTGCTACAGTTTTACTAAAATGTTCTCATTTTATTAAGTATAAGTACTGTACACAGGCAAAATGTATCTTCAGTGCTAAAGTACATTAGCACAGGATGGTAAAATGGTATGAAAACTATAAATTCTTATATGTATGCAAGGTGGTTTTTAAAATGGCACCAAATCCGTGTAAACACTCCAGTCTAAATAATGGTTCTTTGGCGTCTGGATTTAGCTGTTCTAGTTGATCCAGTCAAGTTGAAAGCACTTATTAGCAACAATTGTGCATGTAGTATAGCCATACCCATTTTCTACTCCAAAGTTCAAGTGAGAGTTAAAGTGTGTAAATTAGAAAAATTGACAGATTTTTCCCCCCTCAATGAACATCTATGGAGAACATGTTATGTACCACAAAAAACCAGGATATACGCTTGTTGAAGCAGGGTGCCATGTCTGTCCTGGTCTCTGGTATATCTCTTACATTTAGTTACCAAGTTGATTGGCACAAGACCGGCATTCAAAGAATATGGTTTGAAATATGACAGACAGAGGCACTAAATACACCTATAAAAGAGGGTCCAAAAAGTGATGTAAAAACGTGGATCAATTACTGTGAAATCTCAGGATAGGAAGAAGTTAATTCCAGCTGAAGAGACAAAAGCAGGTCTTGTGGAGGAAAGGATGTCTCTAAAATGAAACTTGAATAATAAATAGAATTTTGACAGGTTGAGACCAAGGGAAGTTATTCTCATTAGTATGTACCATGAGGGGAAAACTCAAAGGCCTTAAGGAACCAAATAGCCAACAGACATGAGGGAGGCAGGTGGGAAACTTGGTGCGTAGAAGTCCCACTTAAGGGGAGCAGCTACCTGTCTCTTTCTAGATGTTGCTGTGTGGGACTCAGGAGGCCAGAATGACCAAGTTCTATAAAATCTCTACTGCAACGGACTAGGAGTTTTTGCTGGCCTCATGTTTGTGACTTCTGCTTTACTGTCATACTGAAAAAACTGACTTCTCATTTAGGAGACAATTCACTGCTTACTTTCAGGAGCAATAGATATTTTTTGAAATAATATGCAGATTATTTGGGCATTGGTAAGTTATATATTGATGTGCAAATCACATGTTAGAAGGAGCCATCTATTTTGGACAATCACGAGATAAAAATTCCTAGCTAATATTTTGCATTCTTGCTTTTTAAGAGAGGATAACCATTATCTTTTAAGCATTGGTTTGCTTTTTAAGAACCTTGTCTTAAAAATTGCTTGCCTTTTATAAAGGTTCTAATAATAATAATAAAATGTTGTTCTAATAATAAAATGTTGTTCCATTTTACAACAGAAAGACAGGGAAATGAAGATGACGTAACGATGAGGACTTTTCTTAATATGATAAATAAACGTAAAATCTTTCAACTTTGTCTTTTGTGCACAAAGGCACCTTTAAGAGCATCTCAGTAAGTGCTATATTAACACAGGAGTTTAGTTAATTACAGCCACTATTCTCACGTACCTTAACTGAGTGTGAATTCCAAGCAATCTAATAGTGTGCCCCTGAGCATTAATACCTAATGAAATTGGATTCCTTGTTTTCTCTAATGAGCTCATTGCTTTTCTAAATATGGTCATTGCAAGTAAATGATCAATAGCTTGAAACTGACACCCCACTTCTGGATTATTTTGGCAAGACAAAAATACTCATTAGTATAAAATAAGAATTTTTTAATAATACACATATATACCCCAGACCACTTTTAAAATAACATTGCATATAAAGGGAATGACAAAAATAGGCTAGTTTGTTTATAACAGTAGAAAATTATGAATAGTCATTGATTACAGAGCAGTGGCTTCAAATCCATATAACCCGGCTCAAGTTGAAATGAACTGGATCCAGTGTGTTCCTATGAATTGAGAATCTGAAGGGCAGTGGGCTAGGGGAAGGCCTGTGTAGGGTATAGCCCTTCTGTTTGAACTGCCTTTCTATATTAATTTCCCAGGGCTTCTGTAACAAACGATTGTAAACTGGGTGGCTCTAACAAATGAGAAATTTATTCTCTCACGGTTCTGGAGGCCAGACACTTAAAATCAAGATATTGCACTGCTCCTGAAGATATTAAGGGAAATTCTGTTCCTGTCCTCTTTGGGAGGCCATAGGCGTTTCTTGACTTGTGATGGCATCACTCCAACCTCTGCCTTTGTGGTCACATTGTCCCCTTTTCTGTCTGGGTCTCTCCTCTGTGTATCTCTTATAAGGATGCTTGTCAATAGTTTAGGATCTGACCAGATAATTCAACATGATCTCATCTCAAGATCCTTACTTAATTATTGTCTACAAAGACTCCTTTGCCAAATAAGGTCCCAATCGCAGGTTTGGGGGTTAAGGATGTGGATGTATATTGTTGAGGGCCACCATCTTTCTTCACTTCCATTGTGGTTAGTTGGTAAAGCTGAACACAGGCACTGCTCAGCTCATGATGAAGTTTAAGCATTTTCCTACTATATGTGTTTATTGAATTTATATTATGTGTCTATAATTTTTAATCCTTAAAGCTACTCTATCATCTCCTTTATGGAGATTGAGTTTCAAAAAAGGTAAAATTTTGCCAAAGGTTAAAAAAGAAATAATCATCAATTTACATTTAATAGTTAATGCATATTAAATTTAATTTGTATTTAGTGTATATATAATTTAGATGTTTAATTTATATGCTCACAAATTTATTTAGAAACTATTGTAAGTTTCACAAGACAAATTTTCTTCATTAGATTTTTTTCTCTATGTTTCCCTGGGTCAGATATAATCTTCCATAAAGTCCAAAAAATTGCTTCCAGATGTAATGTTAGGAAGAACAAGTCGAAAATGAGGTTTTGCAGAATGATTGTATTGCCCTGAGATTCAAGTATGGGCTTACTTCATGCATATCTATCTTCTAGTTCCATAATATGGAGTACTTTAGTCTGAAGTAGAATTGAAAATTCTTTAAAAAGTGATTTAAAATATTTTTTACCTTTTTTTACCAAAAAAAAAAAAAATGTTTTATTATTTTTAGCACATAATGCAACATTTCTAAGGGGGTTAACATAATGTTTTGATACATAGAATGTATAGTGATTATATCAGGGTAATTAGTACATCCATCATCTTAAATTTTATTATCTTTGTGTGTGTGTTGAGAACATTCAATATTTTCCTTTTAGCTACTTGACACTATATAATATACCATTGCTACTATAATCACTCTACTGTGTTATAGAACATTAGGAATTACTCCTACTCTCTAGTTGAAATTTTGTTATCTTTTAACAAATCTCTCCCTATCTTCTGTCGTACATTTTACTTCTTTGAGATCAACTTATTTAGCTGCCATATATGAGTGAGAACATGCAGTACTAGCTATTTAACTTTCTCTTTCTGCCTTGTTTAAAACATAATGCCCTTCGGTTACACTCATATTCCCATGAATAACAGGACTTCATTTCCTAGGGCTACACAGTATCCCGTGTGTGTGTGTGTGTGTGTGTGTGTGTGTGTGTGTGAGAGAGAGAGAGAGAGAGAGACATTTTCTTTATCAATTCATCTGTTGTTTTACATCTACAATGACATTGATTTTGCATCTTGGCTGTTGTGGATAGTGCTGCAATAAACATAGGGGCACAGCTATCTCTTTGGTGTACCAATTTCTTTCTCTTTGAATAAATGCCTAGTAGAGGGGTTACGGGCTCATATAAAAATAAGCTTTATGTATATGGTGATACTTCAGAGTGCTGTGTTTGAGTTCTATTTCCTCTATTTATTAACCATGTTTTCTTAGGATTATCACTTAATTTTACTATGTCTTCATTTCCTTCATCCATTGTAAAATGGATAATAATATCTCGTAAGTCCTTAAGGAATAAATAAAAAAAATAGGCTAAAATAACAGCTGTTTCATAGTATAGACTCGGTATAGAATTATTAATTATCAACTGTCAATATTTTATATATAAAGTAATAGAAGAAGTATCACATTCAGATTTGGAGGGGTTTACAAACAGTAGAGTTTTATTTGGCACAAACCACAGCTTCAAAGCAGATCATGGGACCAAGAACTTCATATGCATATACTCCTTCATATGATTTTCTTTTGCAAAGCAAAGTGTTTTCAGGTTTTTCCTTTCTTCTCCACATCAATTTAACTCCCCTTCCTGTGCATTCCTCCTCCCATCCTGCTCTGTTATTTATTCTTTCTTAGGGGAAAAAGTTAAGTTTTCATTTTCCAAGATAATTCCTAGTTAAACTTTACTAAGACTATTCCCAGATTTCCAAGGTGATGTGAATTCATAATTGAGTCAGACGAAACAATTGTGTTAGCTCTGTTCCATATGCATGAGCTCTGTCAAGAATACTTGAAACTATTTTCTGCTAGCGTGTTCACAATTCTAAGAAATCTACTGTGACTTACAGTTTATGGAGAAAGTATGGGAAGGCTCAGGGCACTGGTACCTTTTAACTCTAAGTGGACATGTAGAGTCATCTGCACATCATTTCCAAGTAAAAGTGGTTTACATGTGTCGACTTGTACAAAATTAATGTGCAATTTGCTCACATCCACATCCTAGCTTAAGCTTTTGTAATATGTTAGTAGAGCAAGGAAGAAGGCTTAGGGCCTTCATATTTTATTTATTTATTTTTTTTCTGTCTTTTCACTTATTGGTTTTCTTTGCTAATTATTTTAAATTTGTGAACCTCTTATTAAATAACACCTTTCTTCATGGAACTCATTATTAATGATAAAAATTAATGTAAGTCTCAAGATATCAGCAACTATTATGTTACACTGATTTATTTTTAAATTTGGTGAGTAAATGCCAACACAGAGAAGTGAAAAGACTTATCTCCATGTTGAAGAATGACTCCATGGTGGAAGCAGCCACAGGTGTTTGAATACATTTAGTTCTGATTTTATCTCTCTTAACCATGACTTATTTGTCTGCCCGGCCCCCACTGGAAAGCAGATTTATTTCCTGGTCCAGAAAGGCTTTAATTGTCAGTGCTTAACAGAAAATATTCTACAATTCATTGTTCGTTGTAAATGAAATTCTCATCATGCTCGTAACCACTGTTCTTTGCTATCAAACACAGCAGCCAAGTTCTCCCTTTGATCAGGGGGAACTGACGTGTGTCTGCATGCGTTGTTTACACAGTGTCTTGTCCAACATATAGGTGAGCACAAAGTGCCGTGGCCTCTGGTGGGAGTGTGTCACAAATGCTTTCGACGGGATCCGTACCTGTGACGAGTATGACTCTATATATGCGGAGCATTCCTGTACGTACACCTTTGACCTTTCCACTTGCCAGGATGGGAAAGCAACAGAAAACTGAGCTCAGGCTTGCACTTTGGGTTTTTGTGTCCTGGCCTACTGTATTAAGGTCCTGCCCTCTTTGAAATATTTCCATTAGAAATTGAGTTCATTTTGAATTGTGAATTGTAACACTTTAAAATTATTTACATTTTAAAACCATTTAAAAAATATTTTATCTTTTTTCTTTCTATGTGTATTCCTTGGGGGTAAAACTATTATCTTATTTATCTCTGCTACTCCCCAAAGGGCTGGGCATAGTGCCTTGTAGGGTAGACTTGCAGTAAATGTTTTCTGAATTGAAATGATTTTCTTAGAGTGCTCTGATTTTATGATTAGAATTGATAGGTCAGGTGAAAAGCATTTCAGAGGTATCTTTTAGCTATGACTTAGTTCAAATAGAAAGTTTACAATTATTTCCATTGAAAGTTTGTTAAGAGGGTGGTGCCTGTGGCTCAGTGGGTAGGGCGCTGGCCCTATATACTGAGGGTGATAGGTTCAAACCCGGTCCTGGCCAAACTGCAACAAAAAATAGCCAGGTGTTGTGGCAGGCACCTGTAGTCCCAGCTACTCGTGAGGCTGAGGCAAGAGAATCACCTTAGCCCAGGAGTTAGAGGTTGCCGTGAGCTGTAATGCCACAGCACTCCACCTAGGACGATAAAGTGAGACTGTGTCTCTACAAAAAAAAAAAAAAAAAGAAATTTGCTAAGAAAGAAATAGGCGGATACACAGGGGAAGAGACAGATAACCAATGAGACACATAGACAACAGAGATCAGGGGATAAAAAAATTAACATATGTGATAAATTGTTACAGGCAATCTGAAAGCCAGTTCCTTGGCCTTCCCAACTTTTAGCGTTAACTTACAGTAATATACTGTTAGCAGTGTCCATGCCCTTACTAGTAAAGAGATCCCTTAAATTAAAAAATGAAATTGTTCATTCTCTCGATTTTTCTCTACAGCATTTACTTACTTACTTATTTTAGCTCAAACTGTGCCAACAAACACCAGTCCTGTTATTAAGGCAAAGTGTTTTGCTTGTAGTCACGTTCAAAGCAAATGATGCTGTACTGTTTAAGATAAATTGAAAAGTAAACCCTTGGAATGTGACTTTTCCCTTGAATCTATTTCACTCGAGAGAAAAGCACTTAAAAAGAGCAGTGCACTAAAATATTTTCATCTGCTATTTAGGAATTGGGTGCCTGAAATATGTTTAAATTTTATTTTTGTTTTAAAAAAAGTGCTCCTAATTTTTTCCTTTTCCCCCTCCCTGTGCTAACCTAGTTCTGCCTGCAATGAACGCAATTTGGTAAATAGCAGTGGAAATTCAGCCTATTCCAGAATTTAGTGATGTGGTCAGAGCTGAGAATAAAAATTAAAGATCAAATATTTCAAACTTTTAAATACTTTCTGTACATATTTTTAAGAAGAAAATAAAATCACTCATAAGTTCACTACACAGAGAAAGCCACTATTTGTATTTTAGTATGCTGTTTTTTATCTTTGGCTGTATTTTTTTTTCTATGTTTTTTACTTACTAATTTTAAATAATATACTAAATTTTCCTTTAAACATTTCCATTGTATGTTTAAAGACATTAGAGATGAAAATGTATTGAGGAAAATAACCTATTTTACCTTCTCTGTTGGGATGTTACCTGTAGAAGGTAGAATTTTAGCTTTAGTTTTTGCTATTTGTTTATATAACCATTAGATAATTCCTTCCATCCCCTAAAATGTGTGGCCCCAGACAAATATTTGTTTGGCATGGTTCCTGTTGGTATCGATAATTTGAGTCCCCACAAATCATGATATCACTGCCATCCTAATTGTCATATCTCACATGATCCCCCTCCAAAGAAATTCTTACTAGCCAGCATGGACCATCTGCTTGCAAAACTGTCTCTTTGGAATCTGGATGGCCATGGCTGCCTCAGTCCACCCCATAGGTATGAGTCCTGGAGCTCCTTAGAGACCCTATACATGGAGGCAGAAAGTCTCGAAGTGCAGGGGGAGACCAGGATCCATGCGGGTCTGCATGAGTGAGTCCAGACCAATCCGAACTGATGGTGCTGCTATGCCTGGAGACTTGAAAAATTTCAAGGGAGGTGCTGCAAAGTCCAGGGACCCCTTGGCCTGAGGCACTAAGTAGGAGGCCCATTCGTGTATGCCCTGTGGTGACCAAGAGGATGTGTTGAAATAGTGCTAGTATCTAATGTGTTGCAACTTTTTACTCTTTCCTCTATTTTGAGAAAAATGATCCTTAGGTTTGGTTCATTTAAATTTTTAAAAATAATGTCAAATTATGAAGTTCTATAAATTCTGTTCTAGAAACAAATATATACTCATATATATTAATAAGATAATTATATGGAGGTATTCACCTATGGATGTGGCAAGAACCGATTTCACACATTGATTTCCACGCGTAGACGCATCATACTTTGTTTTTTCCTTTAAGTAAGGGAAATTGGAGGTATTTTTGCAAGCAACATACTACCAAATAAGCCCCAAGTTTACTTACCATCATAGAAAAATTATTTAAAATGCAAGGAAACTCCAAATCACTGTATAAATAAAATATATTTCATGTACTATTAAAGGAAAAAATTGAATTATGCTTATTTATTAGAGAATAGCAATAGTTCTGACTTTAGGTAATTAATCCTCCATTTGCAACCTAATTTTCCTAATTTCAATGAACCATAACTGTAACTCAGAGTTCCGGAAGCTTTTATAGTTGAAGATGCTTCTACTTTGAAGATGATTGCTACTATTTCACTTTCATTTGCCTGATTTTTTCTTTCCAGCACCTTTTCTCATATATTTTTATGGGGTATAGCATTAAAATATGCTCATTTGACAATATAAGGTTGAAGGCTTGATATGGAATGTTGGCCAAGATCTGAAAGGCTAAGAGAAAGGATGATATGGCTTCTAAAATAGTCTTCTACTTAACAGCAGAAATGAATTCTCCTTTTTCTAAAGATCTGCCAATGGTTCCCACTACCCTGAATTGGCAAGAAAAATCTCGAAACACATTATCCTGTTTTCCTGTGTCAAATTTTAACCAATGATTTTCAGTTTTTTCAGTTAAACTTCAAATAATTATAGTCATAATTGATTCATATCTTCATTCAAAGCTTAATGGCTAATTTTTTAGAATAAATAGATATTCTACCTGCAATTCAGCATTCAGCTGTAATACTTGTGAACAAGACTCTTTGCGGAGCAGGAGGCATGAAGGAAAACATTTGTTTAATCCCAATTATCTTCCAGGATGTGATCTGCTAGGATGCCAACAAAACCAAGTAATCACTACTATTCAAGGAAGTGATAATGTCAATTATCTAATAATATTTTAGGTTTTATTTAAAAAAATTAAGTGTATTCACGCTCAAGTTCATGAAAATGTGAAGTCTGACTTCGGTCAATGGGCCTATGTTAATGTTCTGTAGTTGTCTGTTTTTCAATCTGTGTGTTAATGTTTCTTTCTTTCATCTCTGCTGTAACTACATGCCCTGGTCTTCCAGTGAAGCTGGTGATAACTCGAGCGTTGATGATTACTGCAGATATTCTAGCTACGTTTGGATTTATCATCCTGCTTCTTGGTCTCGACTGTGTGAAATTCCTCCCTGACGAGCCGTACATTAAAATCCGCATCTGTTTTGTTGCTGGAACCACATTACTAATAGCAGGTACTGGTCTGGACTAGTGATAGAGGTCAAGATAGTCTGCTAAGGATTTGACGTGAAAAAGAAGAGTATGGTTTCAAAGTAGTTCATCCTGGGATCATCTGTGGCTTGCTATGCTGGAATAAATTAATAAAGAGCACATCTACCAGTCCTACTGTCTTTAGCTTTGAAATTGGATAATTAGGCTTTTGTCAATATCCCATATCAAAGTATGCCAAAATTCACCAATTATTTTTTCAGCCATTTGAAAAGTTATATCATGTTTCTTAAAATAATTTCTTTTGTGATAATTCTTGAAATTATTTTGTGATAATTCTTGACAAACTTCTAAAGTAAGTCCCAAACCACCACCTCCTTAGCTGTACCCCCTCCACCAATTCTTTTTAAGCAATGAATTAAATGGTGCCTAATCCTGTATTAAACTTTTCCCATGCACTAGTCCATTTGATCATAAATGTAACAATAAACAGATCATATTATTATCCCCACTTACGAAGCAGATCAAGAAATGGAATTCTGAAGACTAATAAATTCAGCAGGACTAATAAACAATATGTCAAAAAGTACTTTCTTTGCATTTACTAGTGAAATAGCAAAATTGAAATATTACTCAGGTCTGTCTTCAACTTCAAAAGTTTATTCCTCTTCTGTTACAACATTATGTCATCTTCTTTGAATCTGAATGCAAGTAAGGAGGAGGCATACTGTTGAAGAAATCAACAACTATTGTATTATCCTGTAGTTGCAAAAATTCATCTTAGAATGGGTACAGGCAAAACTTACTAAATGCAGAAGTCAAATGTCTTCATACAGTAACTAAGAAAATGCCATGAAGGTATGTTAAACAGTTTGATGAAAATATTTCAGATTGTATATGAAACAGCACATTGTACCCCTTGACTGCACTAATGTATACAGCTATGATTTAATTTAAAAAAAAAAAAGTGAAAAAAAAATTAACTAAACAAATAAAAGGAAGAACCTGGTCAGTGCAGGAAAGTGAATGGATGGGGGTTTTGGAACTAAAAATACTTGGAAATATATTTGTGTGATATCTTTACCTACATCTCTGTTTCCTGATCTGCAAAACACATAAAGCTGGGGCAATAGTATCCACCCTGAATTGCTGCTGTAAAGATTTGGTGTGAGGAGAGTAAGTTCTTAGCAGAAGGCCTAAACCTTTACACCCCAAACTGGGTCTTCTCTGATTATTTCACAGAGAAATGTTGAGTCCAGATCCTAATAATCCTTGGGTTGCATTTTAAAAAATCACAAAAGTTTAGCAATTTATCCTTTTTAAGACATTAATATCCATATCCAGCCTACTCATAGCATAAAGCTTTTGTACATAACAATATATTTTATTTAACAAATTTAAACACTATTTAAAGACATGCAATTTTATTCCAAAAATTTATTTTTGAGGACTTACTATATACTCATTTTTTAATAAATGAATAAAGCAAATAAAATTTAAAGAAAATACAAGTCTTTGAAGAAAAGTTTTGTAGGAATGACTAAAGAAATGACTTCATGACCAGTGATGACCAAAACTTTGAAACCATCATTCAGAATCGGCATTATATATAAACATATTTTTATAAGGCCATAATCTGTTTTGAACTTTCAGAGAAGGAATTTCTAACTTAAACCAGTGTTTAAGGACTATAGATAAGGTGTGGCAATTTATACTTTGTTTTCTAAAGGTCAGCCCTTCTTAAATCTCTTGCATTAAACAATTAGAAGAATACGATAAAATCGTGATTCAAACAGATACTACAGACTCTCTAGGGAAATAATTTCAGTTTTTTGAACATTAAAAACTTCAGAAACAATCCTTTGATACAGCTTTATGTCCCTACCTTTTTTTTTTTTTTTTTTTTTTTCATGTATACTATCCCATGTGATTGATACTTTTAAAGTAAGAGAAAACTGGTGACATCATTTCAGACTAGTCAGTTATCAGAGAAGCTAATCTGTGGTGCTTGCATTTTATTTAAAGGGAATAACGTTTCTTGGTCCACTCTTACATGGTGTGGGAGTGGTAAATAAAGACTTATTTGAAAATAAAGACTTTTTAAATTATAGTCTTTGATCTCAACACACTAAAATGTATGACTTTAAAAGCATAGCTCCCATGCAGATGCTGGTTATTATCTGGCATAGCTTCAATCATGGAGCTAAGGAACAACAGAATGCTCTTCATGATATATATTTGCAATTAAAAATTAGCATAGAACAAACATAAGCTCTATAAAATTTGTATTGCACCATATGATCTTTTGTGTTTTTTTTTTAAATTTTATTTTATAAAATACTGAAGTATCATTGGAAAGACACAAAAATGAAAGAAAATCAGTAGTTAGTTTAGGTTTATACTAACAGATGACCATTGCATTATTTTGTTTCTGTATTTCCCTTGAGGTATAAACTGAAATAAAATCTAAAAGATATAAGATCGAAGCAGATGAAGGAAACAGAAGAGATGTTCAAAATTTGAATCGCTTGTGAATCCACAGTATTGCTGTTACCTTTCTAAATGATGTCATTTATTGGGTAGAAATCAGCTTTCCTTGGATTTAAATTTAGAAAATGCCCATATTATTCATAGCATCCTCTCTTTCTTTCAGGTGCCCCAGCAATCATTGGTTCTGTGTGGTATGCTGTTGACGTGTATATGGAACGTTCTTCTTTGGTTTTTCACAATATATTTATTGGCATCCAATATAAATTTGGTTGGTCCTGTTGGCTAGGAATGGCAGGCTCTCTGGGTTGCTTTCTGGCTGGAGCTGTCCTTACCTGCTGCTTATATCTCTTTAAAGGTAAGAATAAAATGAAATAGTACATTTCCTTGCTTTCTTTCCCAGCTCAAAGGAAACACAGCTCACAAGAACAAGATAAAATTGTTTATTTAAATTCCTATTACCATTCAAAACTCCAGTTATTCAAGGGCAACAGAATCACACAACTCAACTTATTTCCCAGTTAGCGATATAGTCGTTGGAATAAATATCCATGGCTACAACCATGTCCAATATTCAATACATAACAGTTAATGTGACTTGTCATAATCTTACTATATGTACAGATTATATGTACAGATGTAATATATGAGATATGTATGTAACTTCATTCAGTCAATGAAATTTATATTTAATGTTAAGTGGAGAAGTAGACTCAGAGCCAGATGAATACCTATTGTTAAATAATTTAATGTGTTACATTGAATTTCTAAAAATATCACTTAAACTCATTAGAAAAAAAAAGTTACTCATCTGAATTTTCAATCTATTAATAAAAACTACTTTCAGGATGAAAATACTAGATTATTTTAGGGTTCCTAGAGAATTCTTATTTTGTTATTTATATTCTTGCCCCTTTGGGGAAAGAATATGGAATATGGCATTATTTCTTCATTTTCTAAAATGTACTGAATCATATTTATTTTTGTATCTCTGCATTTGTGTCTTTCAAATAGATGTTGGATCTGAGAGAAATTATTCTTATTCTATGAGGAAGGCCTATTCAAATGCAGGTGTTTCCATGGCCAACCCATATGTGGCCCCTCGGACAGAGACTGCCAAAATGTATGCGGTAGACACAAGAGTGTAAGACGCCACTTATCGATCTGTTTCTATATTATTGAATCAATAAATATAGTCATCTAATAAAATAGCATGTCATCTCAGGAACATTCAGACTTCATGTGCAACAAGTTATGACTTATCCTTTCTATTATTCTCATATTCTCTTTCATTCTCTCTATTTCTCTCCCCACACACTTTCCCTATATTTTAAGATAAGTATGCTAGGATGTAGAAATGTTTGTGATTTCTATTAGAAAATAAGACATTATGATATTAAAATAAAATGATACTTTAAAATGGAAAGTACTCTCAAAAGAGGCCAGAAATCCTAATCTCTCAAAGGATTTACACACTTTTATCTTTCCCCACTGCCCTTGGTTCAGTTTTTGTATTCTCAATGATTGCACGAGTTATTTGATAACTTTGAGGAAGATGATTCTTTTAAAGTCAAACTAGTGTATCAAAGTCTACCGTTGCTCTGATTCTGTAAAAGGAGAAAAAAGAAAATAATAGCTTCATCTACTAGCCACCGGTGGGCCTTAAAGTTAAGAAATCCTTCCTCTGCATTCTAAATGTCAACGGTAAATGATATATTAATACTGGAGTCAGTGGTGACTTTTTATCTCATTACAACATAAGAAGTCTGTGTTTTATTTCACTGTTTCAATTTCACAGTTGTAATTTTCCCTATACCAGCAAATTATTAGACCAGAGCAGTAATAGATCAGCCATAGAGTTCACTCATTTATTAATTGATTATCCAAATATGTTTCATGAATGTATCATATTAGAATTCACCAACTGAAGTGCCCGCTCACCACTGGGGTCTCAGTACTCAGCAAAAATTTGACAATTAACAAAATTTAACAAATACATGAGGTGAAAATACATAAAGTTTAGAACTCTATACTGAAATATAAATTTTCCTCATAAAATGTTATTTTTTAAAAATAGAATTATATACATACTTAAAGAAGTCAGTTAAGATTGCAAATAGAATTTCATCCATATTTATAATGTAATCATCTAGAATTTTTTAATTGTAGACTTTTGAAACCATTATAAAAATTAAATCTCAAGTTTTCTGATTTCTTGTGATTCACATGAATATCATTAATACCTTTACGATAACCTTGCAGTACCTTAAAAGAATATCAGCTGAACTAGAAATTACTTCTTTGGAAAAATAAAAATAAATTGTGAATTTATAAAGACATTAAAATAAATGTTTCAAATATAAAGAGCAAAGGATATTGTGAAAATGAGATGATGAAATCCTAGTACATGTATTTCAGAATGTTCATGAAGTTCCATGGTATCTCTTTAACAGTATTCTCTGGAACAATTCCAATCTAATCTTATTAGTAAGAGGGACTAATTCACCTTGATCTCCTCAATATTATTAACTATATAATTGACATTAAAATTATTTTCAGATCAGATATGCTAGTTACATGTGTATTATCTCATAAATATTACTTTGCTTTACTTTTTTGTTATTCTTTAATTTTTTATTATTATTTTTATCCTTTTTTCTATCATGTTTTATATATTCTAGTAAGTCTCTTGAAATCCCCCTGGAAAAGGGCAGAGGAAAATAGATTAGGTTTTAAAAGTGTTAAATTTATCTTTTTAAAGAATGTATTTGTATTAGAAAATATTTCAAACACTCATGTTGGTAATTAATATGTACTATATATAACTGCATTAAATTTTGTCTCAATTAAAATATTTGTATATCCTAAAAGAGATAACAATATTTGGGTTTTTTAATTTATTTGAAATATTTATTTCTAATCTATTATTATTTAATAAAGCATACCAAAATAAAGCATAAAAAGAATATAATTTGTATAGCAACTAATGAATAACAAAACAACTATTGAGTAGTGAGGAATTAACAATTGACAACAACAAAACAACTGTTTAGTAGTGAGGAATTAATAATTGACAACAACAAAACAACTATTGAATAGTGAGGAATTAGTAATTAACATGGTGGTTGATTAATATGTCTAGGAAGAAAAAGTAATATAAGCCAACAATATACACACATAATGATATTATTATGTTAAAACGATGAAAGAGCTCACTAAATTCTGGGTAGTATAATTTAGTCATGCCTGTTATTAGTAATAAAAAGAAAAAATTGGAAATGCTATTTAGCTACCCCTTTATCAACTATTTACTTTATAGTATCATATTTTATAATTGAAATTAGTCTTTCATTATTACAAAATTTGTGTAATAAATTCAAACTAGTGTATCAAAGCCTACCGTTGCTATGATTCTGTAAAAGGAGAAAAAAGATTAAAAAGAATAAAAATGGGAAAAGGAGAAAAAAGAATAAAAATTTGCATTATAGAAAGAAAACACAAAGAATTAAACACATACCTTTTTTATTTTGATATATTTTTTATTAAGTCTTTAGTACATACATCATAAATACATTTATGCCATTTTCAGTGTGTTGATTATTTGTACTAATTGGAGTGCTTACATCATACTAATCAGCATAGCTTTCAACTCATTTACCCAATTATGGCATTAGGACATTTGTGTTCTACACATGATAGATCCAACTTTGCAATGTGCTCCATAGGTGTGGTCCCCCTACCATCCCCTACTGTCCCTCCCACCACCTCTCCTCCCCAAACAAGGTGTCCTGTGTCTTTTAAAATGCTCAAGGAAATTTAATATGAAATGAGTATTAATTAAGATGAGAAAGTATTGCTACCAAAAGGCAGAGATTGTTAACTTAAAAAAGAAAGTAAGTACAAAGCAACGTATCTGGTTATCAACACTTTATTATATACATAGCATGGAGTAATTTTTGCCATTCTTTAGGTTGTCTATTTGCTTTATTGATAGAATATTTTCCAGCTCCATTCATGTAAACATAAAAGAGGTAAAATCTCCATTTTTTTTACTGCTCCATAGTATTCCATGGCATACATATACCACAATTTATTAATCCATTCATGGGTCAATGGGCACTTGGGCTTCTTCCATGAGTTGGCAATTATGAATTGAACTGCAATGAACAATCTGGTGCAAATATCTTTATTACCAAATGATTTTTGGTCCTTTGGGTATACACCTAGAAGAGGAATTGCAGGATCAAACTGCAGATCTACATTTAAAACCCTGAGTGTTCTTCAAACTTCCTTCCAAAAGGAACGTACTAGCTTTCATTCGCACCAGCCACACTAACATCTGTTGGTTTGGGATTTTGTGATGTGAGCTACTCTTACTGGAGTTAGATGGTATCACAGCGTAGTTTTGGTCTGCATTTCTCTGATGATTAAACGTGTATCTTATTTAAATACCAAGGTACCATATTCTCCCTGTCTAGAACATCACTATTCCTAAAACTTTATTGACTACCTACCCACCTACTCATCCCTCCATTTAGTCTCCACTTAGACACACACACACACACACACACACAGACTTTCATGCATACACATCTCTTTTTTAAAGATATCATTCCATATACGTTGCTTTGTACTTACTTTCTTTTTTAAGTTAACAATCTCTGCCTTTTGGTAGCAATACTTTCTTATCTTAATTAATACTCATTTCATATTAAATTTCCTTGAGCTTTTTAAAAGACACAGGACACCTTGTTTGTCCAAACCACCAGCATTTTCATGTCATTTGGTAGATGTGTCCCTTCAGCCTCTGTCAACTGATCTACATTGTGTTCCACTGACCCTGATTTGTTAAAAATAAATAAATAAATAAATAAAAAACTGAACCTGTTTTCTGTATTTTGTTCTACTGTGTGGATTTTTCTAGCAATATCATTTTGTTTACATTCTCACTGCCTTTTATATTCCATTAAACTGAATTTCAATCTAAATGCTAGATATGTGCAGAATCAGATTTAATAGTTTTTGTTAATAGAATACACCAAAGAAGATGTGACAGCATACTTGGAAACTAATAATCTGGTTGATTTACTATTAGTTTAAATGTTAAATTTTTCTGATTAGGATATAACTGTCTTCCATTTTCAGTTATATATATATTTTCTTTAATGACAAAATAAGTAATCACTGTGGTTTTATTTTAGAACTGTGAGAATACCCCAACCCTGGTCAACCATATACAAGATAGTTTTAACAACTGTACTCTTTATCTGACTTAATGTGTTGGTTAAGATTGGTACAGAGAAGATTTTCTAATTCTGTTGCATCTAAATGTTTAGTAGAAATTCTTCCATAAAATAAGACTATATATCTTCATCTGCGTCTGATCAAGTTAGTCTGAAAGGTAGGATCAATACTTAATTTTTTTCCTTTATTCACCAATTAGCTAATCCAAACTACAAAGCTGGTTTATTAGTGGGATGATATATAATTTATTATCATAACTGGTATATTTTTGAGAACAAGTGAGTGCCATTAATAATTGAAGATGTTTCTGGAAAACAAGGAGGTATGCTCACTCTATTAATTCAAAGAATGATAGGATGTGTAGAATTGTTTGGCATTGTTTTATTTTTCAGTATCATTATGAACTCAGATTTTATTTGATTCAATGAGTTTCAGACTACTGTAATCATTATTTTTTCTATACTCAAATTATTAAATTTTTTTGATGGCTCCTATGTTTTCTTCAGTAATCTTAATGTTGAAGCACATATAGAAAATTACAATTTTCTAGCTAAATTTTCACAATATGAATATACCTATATGATAAGTATCATGTTAAGATATAGATTATCACCAACCTCCACCTGCCACTCTGCAAGAAGCTTTGCTGTCTTGCCTTCCAGCTATTAAACTCATAATCCTATGGGTAACCACTATTCTGATTTCAAACACCACAGATAATTTTTGTCTGCATTTGAACTATTATATTTAATTCTTTGTGCCTGGCTTCTTTTATTCAACATTATGTTGTGATGGTCAAGATTCCTCCATATTTTTGCATATAGTTTAGTTTATTGTCATTGTTGTATAGTATTCAATTGCACAGATGTACCAAATTTTTTAATTCATTTTATCAGTGATGGATGTTTTGGGTTGTTTCTAATTTTTTGGCCATTACAAATAGTGACGCTATAAGCAACCTCATACATAATTTGGGAGATATATGCACGCACTCCTTTCTCTTGAAATTATATCTAGGAGAGGGGTAGTCAATCCCAGGTATGCATATGTTTAGATATAGTAGATTTTGCCAAACAGTTTTACAAAGTTCTTGTATAAATTTACACTCTCACAATAGTTAATGTTGCTTTGCATACTTGCCAACATGTAGTGTTATCTAGCTTTTTCATTTTAGCTATTTTAATGTGCCCCTACTGGTATCAAACCCCCCAAATTCATAGTTTTTAGTTTTCCTAATAACTAATAAAATTCTGAATAATTGTACATGTCTGTTAAGCATTTGGATGGCTTTTTTAGTGAATTCATTTGCCATCTTGTCTGTCTTTTTTTTTCTTGTTAATTTGTTAATTCTTTACACATTTTAATATGAGTTCTTTGCCAGTAATATGTATTTTAAATATCTTCTTCTAGATTAGGAATTGCATTTCACTCTATTAATGGCATTTTCTGATGAAGAGATGTTATTTTTAACATAGTCTAATTTATCATTTTTTTCTTTATTTTTTTTAATAAAAAATTATTGTCTACCCCAAATCATGATGATGTTCTGTTTTCTTCTAAACTATGAGTTTTAATAACTCTTTGTATTTTATTTTGTGAAAACCTTATTGAAGTGTAACATACATATGGAAATATGTGTCATCTAAGTGTATAATTTGATAATTTTTTACAAACTGAACATTGTATGTAGTTGGCATTGACATCAAGAAACAATAGCATATCAGAACTCTAGAAGTTATTTTTCATGCAAATTCTAGATGACTTTTCTGGATAGCCTCAGGTAACTGAGGTTAAGAAATAACATTAAAAAAATAGGAAAACGTTCTCATATTACCATCTGTTCTTTTACAAAGCAAATAAAAACATACACTAGGGAAAAGAATCCCTATTCAATTAATGGTTCTAGGAAAACTGGATAGCTGCGTGTAGAACACATAGCTCACCACTCAAAAAATTAATGTGCTATGGAAAATGGACTTAAACCTAATATATGAAACGATAAGAATTCTAGAAGAAAATGTTGAAAAACTCATATAAATGTTGGCTTATGCAAAGAGTTTATGAAGAAGACCCTAAAAGAAATTACAGCAACAACAAAAATAAACAAATGGAACCTGATAAAATTTAAGAGCTCTGTACAGACAAGGATTCTATCAATAAAGCAAATAGACAACCTAAAGAATGGCAAAAATTACTCCATGCTATGTATATAATAAAGTGTTGATAACCAGAATCTACAAAGAACTCAAGCAAATCAGCTGAAAAAAATTAAATAACCCCTTTAAAAAGGGGGCAAAAAACATGAAGATATACTAATGACCAACAAACACATGAAAGAATGTTGTCTCTAATCATCAGGGAAATGCAAATCAAAACCACACACAATGAGATTTCATGTAACTCCAATGAGAATGGCTCTTATCAATAAATCCCAAAACAACAGATGCTAGCATGTGAAGAGAAAGGAAATCTTCTATGCTGTTGGTAGGACTGCAAACTTCTATGGAAAGTTGTATGGAGATACTTCAGTTAACTAAAAGATCTACCATTTGACCCAGCAATCCCACTGCTATGTTTTTACCCAATAAGTTAAAAAAAAAAAAAAAAAAAAAAAACATAAAAAAAGACATTTGAGCTCAAATGTTTACAGCAGCATAATTCACAATTGCAAAGATGTGGCAACAACTCAAGACCCCCCCCAAAATACAAATGAATTAATAAAATGCGGTATATGTGTACCATGGATAAAAGTGGTGATCTAGTATAATTTGCAATTACCTAAGTAGAACTGAAGACCATTCTAAGGGAAGTATCGCAAGAATGAAAATCAAAGGCCATGTGTACTCAATAATAATTGGAATTAATAGTTCAATATTCACATGCACATATAGAAGTAAAACTCAAGGAAAATAAAGTAGGTGAGCAGGGTGTGTGTGGAATGGGCAAATTCATACCTAAGGGATACAATGCACACTATCTGGAGGGGAGAGCACACTTATAACTTTGATTCCATATGTATGAAAGCAAATTATGTAACCAAAATGTGTGTACCCCCATAATTTTTTGAAATTAAAAAAAATAATATTTGAGTCAGATGATTTCCATGTAAGGAGATTCAAAGTACAACTATACAGCTTTCTCATTAGGTCCTTCATCAGATGATTTTCTTGTTTGTGGTATTTATCAGCTTTAAATGTTTTAAATATATCAACTTAAAATGTAATGACAACAATATGTAATTCACAAACAAATGTACTACTACAAGCAGTTGATTGACTTTACACTCACTTCGACATATACACACATACACACACAAATGACACTTATTGGGATTAAAGTTAAATAGGCCATTTAGAGTATAAAATCAAAGCATACTTGTTTTTCTTCTAGAGTTTCATTTTTCTAACATAGATTATATTACATGTGTTGGTGGATATAATAAAGATTCAATATTGCATTTCATTTCAAAGTATGAACTACTGTTTCATTTTAAATACAGATGGAACATCTGCTACTTACTTTAGGAATTAAATTTGCTGCTCAGTTTAAATATAAACCCAAATGTTTGTGAATAAATTTATTTTAAAGAATAAAAGAATGATTTTTATGGCATTTTAATTACAGATGGCAGGGTTATAAAAATATATAGCTTTTTCGGATTAATATGGGGGTACATATGATTAGGTTACATCATGTGCTTTTGTTTGGTTAAAGTCTGTAGTTGTATGAATTATGCCCTCTATGAGAAATTATTGGCTTCTAAAACTTCTTATAAAAATAATACTTTGGCTAGCGTATTTTTTGCAGAAAACTGAAAAAGTAGTTTTAAAGTTTATTTTTATATTGAAAGTTTCTCTTCACCAGTAAATTTTAACATAAATCATTTTTCAGTTTCTATTCATGAAAAATAGAAAATATATACAAATATATACATGTAGAAAGAAATAAAGAAGATGGCAAAGATGTTCTAGACAATTTTTTAATAATGCAAAGTATGAGAAAAATAAGAGAAGAGAATGTTATCTGGATGATTATTCTATTTATGAAGTAGTCCTCAATACTGACATTTGCTGACATGCTCTTTCACATCACCTTAGTTTCATTTAATTCTCACTTTAGAGAAAACTAATCAAAACAGTGTCTTAACTAAACTAGTGTCCTAACTAAACTAAACTAGTGTCCTAACTAACTAAACTAAACTAGTGTCTTAACTAAACTAGTGTCCATAAAACTAGAAGTTCACACACATGCACAGTGCGCGCGCGCGCGCGCGCACACACACACACACACAATGATATTCAGGGATGTGGCTATTTTCCTCCAAATTTTTTAAAACACAAAAAAATTATTTAAAATTACAATCACTATGTTAAATATTTAGAAGTATATAATAATAGTAATTTAGTCCTGGAACAATTTTTTGAGCACATCCTGTTTAACCCTTCCATTTTACAAAGTTGCTCACTGTTTTAATTATTTTTGATAATAATACAACACAAATAATATAAAGGCTTTTAAAGGTTGTATACAATGATACTATGTCTAAGTTTATAAGAATTTATACACCATGGGATACTATTCAGCCATACAAAGAAAAAAGTTCTATCATTTGCAACAATGTCAATGAACCTGGAGGACATTAACTGAAATAAGCCAAGCACAGAAAGACAAATACAAAATGATATCACTCATGTGAAACCTGAAAAATTCACTCTCACAGAAAGAGAGCAGAATGGTGGTTACCATGAGCTCAGGGAGGTTGAAGGGTGGAAGGATAGGAAGATGTTGGTCAAGGGACATATAATTCCAGTTATACATTTATAGGAGGAATATATTCAAGAGATCCGTTAAACAGCAAGGTGACAAAAGTTAACAGCAATGCTATAATTTGAATTTGTCCCCAAAGTGACAAAAGTTAACAGCAATGCTATAATTTGAATTTGTCCCCAAAGTTCACGTTTTGGAAATTTAACCCATGTGTCCTCATGGATGGATCAGGGCATCTATGAGACCTCTGCTTTCCTGAATCCATTAATGTCAATGTCATAGGAATGGGTTTGTTGTAAGGCAAACACTCTCTGACTGTCTTGTTTTTCCCTGTCACCATGCCATGGCCCTGCCATGTCGTGACACAGTGAGTAGGCCCTCACCAGATGCTAGCATCATATTCTTGAACTTCTAAGCCTCCAGGAGCATTAGCTAAATTAACTTCTTTACTTCATAAATTACTCTGTTTTGTGTTATTGTTACAGCAACAGAAAATGAACTGAGAAAGATGATACATTGTATTTTTTTTTTATTTTTATTAAATCATAGCTGTGTACATTGATATGATCATGGGGCATCACACACTAGTTTCACAGACCAGTTGACACATTTACATCACACTGGTTAACATGGCCTTCCTGGCAATTTCACAGTTATTGTGTTAAGACATTTATATTCCACATTTACTAAGTTTCACATATACCCTTGTAAGATGCACCACAAGTGTATTCTCCCTGCACC
>CAUYPK010170693.1:0-24324 GCA_963574355.1 Loris lydekkerianus
GAAGGAGGGGAATTGGTGAGAATACACTTGTGGTGCATCTTACAATGGTATATGTGAAACTTAGTAAATGTGGAATGTAAATGTCTTAACACAATAACTGTGAAATTGCCAGGAAGGCTATGTTAACCAGTGTGATATAAAGGTGTCAACCATTCTGTGAAACTAGTGTATGATGCCCTATGATCATATCAATGTACAAAGATGTCACTTAATAAAAAAAAGAAAAAATACATTGGCATGGGTCTATCATGAGCAAATGAAAAAAAAAAAAAGAATCATTTTCAAAGAGTGGATGGCTAGGGAAGATAAAATTATTGCATAGAATTAAAATGTTCAAATAAAAATCAAATCTGTCTTTTGAGATAAAATATAAATGTCTATGATTTCCAGTGGGGGGGAGAAATTCTGATAGGGTCTTTGTTGATTACAGGAAGATAAAGAAAGGCAAAATGTGGTCAGTCTTCAAGATGCAAGTATATACTGAAAAAGAAATCTTTATTTATTTTTTTTTGGGGGGTGACCAATTCAATGTATTTCAGCAAATGTATAATAATCACTACAACAATAAGGATACATAATATTTTTATATTCCCACAAGGTTCCCTCCTGCTCCTTTGGACTGCTCATCTGCTTTCCATCACTATAGGTAAGTCTTGACTGTTGTCAAATTCCATATATATTTCATATATACTCATTTGTGTCTGGCTTCTTTTACCAAGCAAAATATTTTTCAGATGATGCTGCATGCACCTGTACCTTATTCCTTTTTATTCTATTCTACAGAAATACTACAATTTATTTATTTATTTACCTCTTGATGGACATGCAGGTTGTTTTCAATTTGGGGCTATTACAATGAACCTGTTAATAAACATTCATGTACAAATCTTAGCATAAGTGTATGCCTTAATTTTTCTAGGGTAAATATCTGGAAGTGGAATGACTGGATGATATGATAAGTGCACATTTAACTTTAAGGGTATCCTTTTTTATTTTATTTATTTATTTTTATTTATTTATTTATTATTATTATTATTATTTTATTTAATCATAGCTGTGTACATTAATGTGATCACAGGGCACCATACACTAGTTTCATAGTACGTTTGACACATTTTCATCACACTGGTTAACATAGCCATCCTGGCATTTTCTTAGTTATTGTGAAAAGACATTTACATTCCACATTTACTAAGTTTCACATATACCCTTGTAAGATGCACCACAGGCGTAATCCCAATATTCCCCCTATCTCCCCTCCCTTTCCCCCTTCCCCCTATTCTTAGGTTGTAACTGGGTTATAGCTTTCATGTGAAAGCCATAAATTAGTATCATAGTAAGGCTGAGTACATTGGGTACTTTTTTCCCATTCTTGAGATAATTTACCAAGGAGAGTATGTTCCAGCTCCATCCACGTAAACATGAAAGAGGTAAAGTCTACATTTTTCTTTAAGGCTGCATAATATTCCATGGTGTACATATACCACAATTTTTTAATTCATTCATGGATAGATCTGCCATTCAATCCTATAATTCCTCTATTAGGCATATACCCAGAAGACCCAAAATCACATCATAACAAAGATATTTGTACCAGAATGTTTATTGCAGCCCTATTCATAATCATTAAATCATGGAAAAAGCAATCTTTTAAGTCAATGATGTATAAATGCCAATTGGAAGGGATCATGGGGGGCAAAGGAAGTCCTGGTTGCAGGGCAATCATAGGAACAATTGTTTTATTAACTTTGCAAAGATCAATGAGTGTTCCCCATTTGCCTGATTTCTTTTTTACAAGGAAAATAGGAGAATTCCAAAAGCTGGTAGAGGGATCAATATGTCCTTGTTGTAACTCTTCCTGAATTAAAAATTGTAAGGCATCCAGTTTTTCTTAGTTAATGGACACTGCTCCACCCACACTGGATTATCGTTCTTCCAAGCTAGCTTGAGAGCATATTTTGGGGCAGTGACCTCTATGATAAATTTGATATTTGAAAGGAATTAGTATGCTAGGAAGGTATAGTTATTACAGTTTTCCATTGTTGAAGTAAATCTCTTCCCCACAAATTAATAGCAATGTCAGCTATATATGGTTGAATTTGAGCATTTTGATTATCTGGTCCCAAACAAGGTAAAGGTAATGTGCTTTGAAAGACTGACTTTAAAGTTCCTATGCCTGTAAAAGTAACATCCACTATCTGTTTCAGGCACTCCTGGGGTTTCAGACTTAAAGCCATAACTGAAACATCTGTGCAAGTATCTAACAGGCCAGTAAAGGATTATTCTTCAAAGTGAGTGTTAATTGAGGCCTATTTATATCAATAGATATTTGCCAAAAAATGCTGTTTGTACTGTCGAGACCACTAGTGCCATTTTTTACCATTACTTTATAATTTAATATGTTGAAGGAGTAGCAATTCAGCAATCTTTTGTCCGGCTAAAATTTGAGTTTGTTCATTTACTAAAATCATGATCTGTATTTCCCCTAAGAAGTCACTATCAGTAACATTTTTGTGGACAAACACTCCATAAGAGGTTAAACTAGTTTTTCCTAACAATAATGCAACTGTATCTGGAGGAATAGGACCACATATTTCTGTTTTTAATTTATTTACTCCCACGTTGGAAAGCAAAATAATATTATCACAATCTCATAAATCTAAAGCGGCATGACCTGGGGTGGCATGTAAAAGGAATTACATAAGCTTAAGTTGCTGGTGAGGGGGTAGGTCTCCAGACCTGTATTCTTTGCATGTGGGCCCCTTTGAGGGTACTCCAGACTAGGAGGGATTTTGGTAACTATGACTGGGAAAAGCCCTATAATATCTTCAAAAGTAAAGTCATCAGTCTTTCGCCCCTCCAACAAAGCCTTCATAATAGAAGTTACAGGTGGATCGTCTACATGGGGAGGCACCGAGGGCAATGTTGAATGACCTATGTTAACATTTTTAACTATTTTTTAAAATTTATTTTATTATTATTATTATTATTATTTAATTTTTTTTGGAGAGTGGGGTGTGCACCCACCCTGCTGAGGTTAGCATTCCCGGACCGGCCTGGATGGCCCCCACTGTGACCGCACCACCCCGGGACGAGAGGGGCAGCTGCAGACCCAGCAACCCTGTAGACACTGCTGCATCCCGCAAACAGGAGAGGGGAGGCTGGCCGAAGGATGCGCAGACCTGACCCAAAGCACTCTAGGACACCAGGCATGTGCTCACGTGCCTGCTGGGACAAACCCTTGTGTTGAGGGCTATGTTAGCATTTTAACTGTGAGACTATTCAACCCATCTTCCCACTGTTTAATCTGAGTTGCCATAAAGGAAATTTGGGTATTTTCTTGCTTATTCATGTCTGTATCACATAATATCTCCCCCAAGGAAGGGCCAGAAAAATCTTCATGCACTTCTGGTTTCCAGTTCTCCTCAGGTCTAGGTTCCCACTAAGTCTCATTATTCTCCTCACTTTCAAATTCTGCTCAAACATACGCTTCTTCCTCAGTTTCTTATTCTCGTGACTCCCAAAATGGTAAGTTACCCATTATTTTCTCTAAATATCTTTGCTTATTATTTACCAAAGCCCCAAATTATTCTGAGTGGAGTTCTTTTGTTTCTAGTATGGCCAATGGTCCCTCTTTCTCTAAGCAGAGTTTCCCTATAGGACTCCCTTCTGCTGTCTACTGAAGGCTTCACTTACTTCCAAGTGTCCTTTGTCCCCTTTGGTCTGAGTCCCAGGTGTTCTGTTGTATCCTGTGGTATTCTGCTGTCTGCTCCAGATGTCATGACCCCTATGGTACTGCTCTCATTCACCCAAGGAAGAAACCAGACGTGATGTGGATTAGAAGTACTAGCTTGCAGGGTCTCGCTAAACTTAATTGCATGGTAGCCCCGAGCCCACTCGGCAATGCCTATTTATTAAGGTTATACACAACAGGTGTGGAGAGTTAAGGTCATTACATGCACAATAGGTATGAAAATTTAAGGTAATTACATATTACATATGAGGGCTGCATGTGTAAGGATTGTCATATTATTTTTCCTCGTGCATTCTTTCCCTACCTCTTCTTTCCCCATGTGTTCTTTCACCATGTGTTCTTTTCAATAACCCTCATGAAGAGGTACTAAGCATCAATGTTTAACACATGCTTACTAGTGAGTGACCGATCTTCTCACTCCAGAACGCTGAATTACTTGGAGGAATGTCCCAAGTCACAAAACATCTCTAGGCTTGTTAGGAGACTGTCCTGTTCTCGGCCTTTCCTTTAATGTGATAAGAATAAGTAACTGTTCCTTGCAAACATGGTGTCCATTCCTCTACATTAAGCAATACTTTCCCTCAGCCTCCCAAGTAGCTGAGACTACAGGAGTGCACCACAACACCTGGCTATTTTTTGTTATGATTTGGCCAGGGCTCAATTTTTTGTTATGATTTGGCCAGGGCTGTATTCCAAATCACCACCCTCACTATCTGGGGCAGGCGCCCTACCCACTCTGCCACAGTCTCTGAAACACTATTTCAAGGACCTGTTTGACACCTACTCCATAACATCCATTTGAGAGAAGCTTACAAATTTACCATGCTTGGCTACAGCCTCAATTTGGTCATAGTTACACAAGTCTTAAGCATGTCTACTTGGCTTGAACAATCAAGACAATTATGGTCTTTTTAGATGATAAAAATCTTTCTTGGTTGGTTTGTTTGTATGTCTGTACACGTGTGTGCGTACGAGTTTTTCATATGTGGCCCAGGCTATTTTTTCATTGCCTCAGCCTAGATCATAGCAACTTCAAACTCCAGGATTCAAGCAATCCTCCTGCCTGAAAAATAACATGTGGCTTGAACTACAGGTGCCTGTGGCAATGCCTAGATGATTTTTCACTTTATAGTAGAGACAGGGTCTGACTTTTGCTCAGTTCATTCTCAACATCCCCTCATTCAAGAACTCCACTCATCTCAGCATGCCAGAAGGCTGTGATTATAGGTGTGAGCCACCAAGGTTGCTCATTTTCTCCTTGGTTTCCTCTGCTCCTCCCTCCCTTCCCCCTTCCCTCACTTTATCCTTTCTTCAATTGATTCTCTCTCATTTGCTTGCTATATCTATTCCTTTCTTACCTCTCTCTCTCTCCTACACCTTGAGGGAAACTTCTATAGTAAGAAAGAAACAAAATATACAAGTGATCCCTGAATGTGTAGTCTTGAACTTTATACATGAAAAGGGTGAATTGTGTAGTGTGGAAATTATATGTGAATATAATTGTTATTTTTTAATCTGTGGGCTGTTATCTATGAGGACAATCGAGAAAAACCTTCACCAAAACATAAGCATGGATGAACTCTATAGCTCACACCTATAATCCCAGCAATTTCAGAGGCCAAGTCAGAAATATCACTGGAAGCTAAGGGGTTTTAAAACAGTGTGAGCAACAGTGTGAAAGAAATAAGTCCAAAACTTTCCCAGTAGTGGTGGTGTAAGCTTCTACTCTCCACTGCTCAATAGCTTAAACTCAGGAGAATCACTTGAGCTTAGCAGCCTGAATTTCCTTGAGCTACAATGGTACCAATGTATTTTTATGAATCAAAGGGTAAACGCAGTATCCAATAAAAAAGACAGATACTTTATAGGGGTAGGAAATGTCTGGAGGTATACAAAATATTTTATACATGTATCCTAAATGGGATTTATTACCAGTGTTGCCAGTCAATCTCAATATGAGAAAATAAAATAATAGAACACACTACATTAATAGAATCAATAAGTAAAATCACACGGTAGCCTCAAGAGACACATAAAAGGCTTTTGACAAAGGCAACATATCTTTTTGATAATTTTTTTTTTAAATATACGAGGGGAGGCACCTGTTGCTCAGTGATTAGGTCGCCAGCCTAATATACCAAAGGTGGTGTGTTCAAACCCAGCCTCAGCCAAACTACAACAACAACAATCAAAATCTTAGATGAGAAGAGAATGTATTCAAGATTACCAATGGGATTTACTGATGAGTGAATACATATAAAGTGTTATATTCACTTGTAATTCACAATGGAATATTTTTCAACAATCGAAGGAATGATGTGCACATTTATGGCACAATCAGAATGAACCTAAAAATCATTCTGACAAGTGCAAAAGGCCACTGAAAAAAGACCACACAGAGCATGAATGAACTCAGAAGCAAACATCAAAACAAGGCTTCTTGTCTGCTAAGAGTAGGGGGCAGGTGGTGGCAGGTGGTGGGGAAGTGAAAGGGAGTGCTTGTAGGTATTGACATTCTTGGTGTGGAGGGATAAGACAAATATCTAAAATGAGATTGTGAGGATAGCTGTACAGTTGTGTCACTGTACTAAGAAACACAGAATTGTATACTCAAAGGGTGAACTACTTTTTCAATGAAGCTACATGAAGACGCTCTACAAAACTTGAGTTGCTCAAAAGGCTCACAGTATAAGAAATACCCAATTTGTGAGAGTACTTGGGAGACAGTGAACACTATCTCACTGCTCACCCACAGGTTACCATGAATTCACATGTAAGACACATTGTTCCATCCTATGGAAGTTGACATTTTCTTTTCCTCTGGTCTGACAACTTTCCCCTGGGTAGAGTGCCCTGACATCATCATAGCTAACCATCATCTCAAACTCCTGGGTCAACAGATACTATTGCTTCAGCCTCCTGAGCATCTGGGAGTCCAGGTGCTCCCCCATAGTGCCCAGTTTCTTGGACCTCCTGCTTCTACCTCCCAGAGTGTTAGGATGACAGGTGTGAGCCATAACTCCAGATTTTGAATTTGGGATATTTTTCCAACTATACTTGGTGTCCAGCTGTGGTGCTTCAAGACTGTCATCTTGGCACTTTGGGAGGCCACACCAGCTGGATTGTCTCAGTGTCTGAATTGGAGATCAGCCAGAGCACTAGAGAGATACCCATCTCTGAAGAATAAAAAATGGATCGATGTTATGCAGGCATCTAGAATCCCAGATGAGGGAATGTGTTCTCTTGATGACAACACTTGACTTTTGCTGTGAGTGGTGATACCAGGACACTCTACCGAGGGCAACAAAATAAGATTCTGTCTCAATACTTAAATGGAGAAAACAATTGGTAAGGAATATGCCCCCCATTTTTATTTTGCCCTCATATCTAGAGTTGAAATTATTCCCCTATGTTAGATGTCAACTAGAGAAATTATTCTCTAATAGGGAAATTTTTTTCCTACAACCTCTATTAATCAAACCTTTTTTTAGTCATTTTAAACTTCACACACAATTAATTTTTGACTCAAATCAGGCATTTCCTATGCACAATAAATGGTCCATAGGATACCCTCTACCTCTTCTCTTGAACTCCTTCAACCTTGGCCAATATTCCCTTGCCCCAATCATTACAAACCAAGTTACCAGATATTTCTGGAGAACACCTACCCATCAGATCAACTCTCAATATTCTAAGAAATCAATCCAAAACCTGCTTGCTCTGACACATTGTTCCCCCGCCCAGGGGTCACGATAAATCTCCTCCTATATGTAGTCCCATATTCCATCTACCTTTTGACCTCTCCTCATACCTCAGCTCTTGGAAACTGTGCCTAGGAAATTGTCTTTCTTTCTTTCTTTCTTTCTTTCTTTCTTTCTTTCTTTCTTTCTTTCTTTCTTTCTTTCCTTCCTTCCTCCCTTCCTTCCTTTCTTTCTTCCATTCTCTTCTCTCTCTCTCTCTCTCTTTCTTCCTTTTCAGATTATTTTTCATGAGATCGACTCCCACTATTTTGTCCAGGCTAGATTGTCATGGCATCAGCATAGCACACAACAACATACAACTCTTGGGATGAAGGGATCTTCATGCCTCAGCCTCTGGAGTAGCTGGAAGTAAAAACAAGGGCCACAACCCTTGACATTATTTTCCATTTTATTACAATCTGGGTGTGTGATCAGGACTGAGGATATCTTACTATTTTTCAGCCTTGTCTCCAGAGCCTGAACTCAGGCAATCAGCCCACCCTATCCTCTCAGAGCAACCAAATATTATATTTATGTGTGACAAAAGTCACTTAGCTCTACAAGGGGCTTTGAGGGGCTTTGAGGAGTCTCCAATCCTCAGGTGCTGGTGACACATAGGGATTACATCCGGACTGCTTTGCAAATTTGTGGTTGTAGATATCACCATATTTATGGGTGCATCTCTTTTTTGCTTATCAAGTTTCATTTGTGATTTTGTATTGAACGTGTGGCTCATAATAACTCTTCTACTTCCTATGTGACCAAGAAGCCAAAAGTTTGGGCACACGTGGCCCAAGGTCCGGAATGTTGGGACCTTTCCAAATTGGCTGATCTTTTCCAGGATCAGAAGAAATAACTGCCGGTACAGAGTACACTACTGGACACTTTGCCTGACCATATTTTGAGAGAGGACCTTAAGTAGGACACCTACTGTCTGATACAACCCTATTCTAGACAAGAAAATAAAATATCAGGAAACGTAGAACTAAGGATTGTGCGATGTACACATCAAGTCTGTGAAATCACTTTCTGAATTTGGGCTTGGTTTCTTGGTGTGTATCATCCCACTGCAGCACTATGTATAAACCAAACTCTTCCACTTGCTTACAATTTCATGACGTTAATATTGGAATTTCACTCTTCAGTATGTCCTTGGTCTCGGGGATTCAAAGAATAAAGCCACGGTCCACTGATCATTGGTAAGATAGGACTTTTATTAGAAGTTAGAAAGGAATACATAATCAGTAAAAAGCACCAGAGCTTCTGGAAGGTGGAAAGAACTGAAGATCTCACTTGGGAATTTCCTTGTGGGCTCTTTTATCTAGGGGTCTTAAGTCTAGATGATTACACATGGCTGGTATTTGGTGATTTACAGTCTATGCAACTTAGAAGGGATTAGGGTGTGTGCTCATACCCAAGGGGAACCACCCAATATACCATCACAGACTGTTTTGTTCTTAATCTTATCAGAGCCCAGAGGATGTGTCCTGAAGAAGGCAGTCTGCTTGTACCTTAAAATGAGGATCTGACATCACCTGGGCCTCTAGGATGTGGGGGCTTCCTGTCGAGGTCTGAGTGGAAAAATCCTCTTTCAGTCCTTTCTCTGTGAATAGAAGCTCTAACTCCTGTTAGGGAAAAGAGGCTCTGAACAGTCCAAACTGCTTCCTGCTGAAGATGGATGGTGATATGGGAAATCAGTTAGAGCTTCCTCAAAGGAGGTGGATCCAGGGTTCACAGTAAATAAAAATTTAGGTTGATTATTCTAGCTTGGGATAAAATATTAGTGTATTCTCTTCATGAAATTGGACAGGCCCAGAAAATTGGGGTCCCTTGTCCAGGCTGGAATGAGCTAACCATGTATCAATAGTAGGGGACAGTTAGAGTCTCTTCAGATGAACAGTGATCCAGGGGTTCACAATAGAGTCAGGTATGGGCTGGAACCCTTTTCACTGCTTGAGTATTGATAATATTATCTCTTAAAGACATGCATATGATTAGTACATTAAAAGTAAATATTAGAATAGTGACAGGAGCAGGTTTATTTTGAGATAAAACTGTATTAAAACTTTTCTTGCTGTCTTCTAAATAATAATTTCAAATCTTCCTTAAGCTCACAAGTGTAGGTGGACTGTAGTTGATTCTTTTCATGGTCTGTTTCCACAGAAGGAGGTGGGTTCCAGGATTTTACTGGTGAATTATGTATCCAGGATTCTATTTCCATAACTTTAACAACTGTAGAAGAATACTAGATAAAAAAGGGACCTTCCCAAGTTGGGGTTAGAAAAGTTGAATTAGAGGGAAGAGTTGTGCGAGCCCCAGACTCGTGCATGTGTTACACTTTAAACACTTGTGCTCATGCTCCACCTTCTCAGCACAATTGGCAATGAAGGCCAGTGCTGTGCCCTCCATGGACAGGAGAGTCCTCAGGATACCCCTCAGCCAGTGAAATTACTAGCCTTCACCTTCATTGTGTCAGGATGGCTTTCTAGAGTCTATTAAAGCCTGTAATTCCTAAAGACTTAAAGCTGCATTTGAAGTTTAGGGTGAACAAATATTGGTCTTATTATTTCTTTGCCCAATGCTCTCTTCCTCTGTGAAAACTGGAGACCTAAATAGTGAATTTCAGGTACACATAATTGAGCTTTACCCTTGGAAACATTGTATCCACAATAGACTAGAAAGTTTAATAGAGCTTGGGTAGCTTTGTGATATTTCTCTGCATATGGCTCTCCCAAAATAATGTCATCTACATACTGAATAAGTGTCATTGGAGCATATGAAAAATGACTCAAGTCTTTAACTACAGCTTGTTAAAACAAGTGTGAGTTGTCCCTAAATCCCTGGGGTTTGCTCTTCCCATCTGTCCCTTGGTAGCCCACACTTCTGGGTTAATTTGTACTCACCCCTATTATGAAACTAGTTTAGGGCTTTCACATGAAAACTGTAACCCAGTTGCGACCTGAGAATGGGGGGAAGGGGGAGAGGGAGGGGAGGGAGGGGGGGTGGGTAGAGGGAGGGGGAAAGGTGGGTTCACACCTACGGTGCATCTTGCAAGGATATATGTGAAACTTAGTAAGTGTAGAATGTAAATGTCTTAGCACAACAACTAAAAAAATGCCAGGAAGTCTATGTTGACTGGTGTGATGAACATGTGTCAAATGGTTTATGAAACTAGTATATGATGCCCCCTAATCATATCCATGTGCACGTCTATGATTTAATAAAAATTAAAAAAAGGGAAGATATAGTATAGGTTCCCATCCCATATTCATATAAATGGTTGTTCCTGCTTTAGTTCTTATGTCCCTTCTCAAAAGGGAAGAAAGCCTTTCTGGCATGATTAAGAAGGCATGGGAGAACAGCCAGTCAGTAACCCCAATTGCAGCTTAAAGGCTGAGAAAAAAAAATGGTAACTGGATTTCCAGACACCCCATGTGTAGTTATAGATTTGGGGGATAAAATACCAGGGTTACTGAGGAGTACAAAAAAGATTGCTCCAGTGTCTAGAAGAAATTGTCTCCTGGTCCTCCACTATGAGTCAAATCCAGAAATCTTGAGGGGGTGATGACACAAGTTGGAGCCATGAGAATCTGCCTTAGGCAACCTCACTTCAGTTTTGGCTCTGATGGCATAACTGTCTCAGGAGGACTTCACCTCTGGAGACAGGCTACCATCCAGTGATCACCCTTACACTCTGGACATGGGCCCAGTAGCTTGACCCGTAAACGGTTCTGCCAGAAGTAGTCTTTTATGAAGTGACCAGTCTGACCACATTGGAAGCACTTGTTTCTACCTCCTCTTGCTTCCCTCTGCTCCTGAATGGTGCCTGTTTGTTAGAGTGCCATTAATATAGCTGTCATTCTTTTTTTATCCCTTCTGTCTTTTTTTTTCTTTTTCTCTTCCTCCCAATCTCTACTCTAAAAGACTACTGTGGCCGTTTTAAGAAGATTCTCCAGTTATGATCTGAGCCTCGAGCCAATTTATGGAGTCTTCTTTTAATGTCTTCTGCTTCCTGCATGATAAATTTATATTTTAAAATAATTTGGCCCTCTGAGGAATCTGGTGTCAACTGAGTGTGCTTTCTCATCCTCTCCCTAAGGTGCTCAAGAAAGGCTGATGGACTCTCATTTTTGTTCTGGTAAATGGTAGACAACTTATAATAGTTCCTATGTTTTTTCTTGTATCGATGTAAACCTTCCAGGATACATGTTAGAAAATGTTTATACCACCAGTCACCTTGTTTCTCAGGGTCCCATTCAGGATCCTCAAAGGGAACCGCCTGTCTTCCCATGGGGTATCTATCCCTTTCCTTAGGAGACATACTGCCATCAGTATTGGACATAAACCAAAAATCACCCACTCTCTAGCTTCCTTCAAGACTTCATTTTTCTCCTTAAAAATTAACATTTGATCTAGTAGTAGCATTACATATCTCCTATAGAGGTCATTGTTTTGTCCTAACCCCTGGAGAACATATATGTACTTATCAGGGTCATCAGCAAATTTTCCCAAATGAACCATAAGTTGCTTCAAAACTGCCAGAGAAAATGGAGTGTATACTCATACATGTCCCCTTTCACCACCCGCAGTCTCCACTATGGGATACAAAGAAGGATATGATTGCCTTCTGTGGGTCCCAGTAAGACCAGAAAAAACTCTTGGGACAGCCTTCCTCCTGGTGTTTTCTGAACACACTATGGAAGGTTTGGGATAAATAGATGGTGGGTTGAATTAGGTGGTGACAGCATCTCTCTTGGTAATCCCTGACCATTTGGGGAAGTCACTACAGCCAGGAGAGTTGAATCTATCTGCAAGGTCTTACACAGTAAGAGATTGTCCCTGAGGAATTAGATAGCTTGCACATATGGCAATTCAGACCACTTTTCTTCTTGTTCACACACACAAAAAAATCTAACTGAAAAATGTTGTCATAATTCAGAGTACCCTCTGGGGGCAATTGTTTACCAGTGGAACATTGATACTGAGGCCAGGCCTGTGTGTATAAGAAAACCATACATTCTATTTTCAGTAGGTTGTGATCAAACATGTTCCAGTGCTTCAGAAAACATCCCAGTGGAGTGTTCCAGCTGCACCGGCTGAAATATCTGGTATCTGGGAGCCTAGTTCTACCTGATTACAGTTCTCTTGGCAAGATAACTTGTTAACTGGGTGTTCTAAGAGAGAAAACATTACCCATCTGTGGTAAAGAATATATATCCAGCACCTTAATCTATACTACCTTGTGTTCATGGGTTGTCAAAACATCCTCTGACCAACCCAAGAAGTGTTCCAATTAAACAAATAAAACCATCCTTCCAATGCTTGGGGAAGGATCCCTGAGGAGAGTGGCCTTCACAGCCCCTAAGCTTCTCTGAAATTAGCCACTTTTACCAGTGTAGCACTTATTACCAACTGGTTCTCTTGTGCTTATTAATTGCTGGCAGCACAGCCTGAGAAATCAGGTATCAGGGAGCCTGTTCACAATTGATGCAAATTCTGCCACTTTCTGCACCTTACCCAGAGTATCAATCAAAGTGGGGATGAGCCCTGCCCTGGAGAAAATGGCTGTGTGGTGTTTGTACATTTAACCTTTCATTATTTTTACAAGCTTCTTCTAAATTCCCAGTAACCAAGGAAAATAGGCTTTTTTATGATGAGCAAGTCTTAAATGCTGTGTTTCCAGCCTCCCTTTCTTTCACCAAAGGTTTAAAGCCCAATAATAATTTAACTCAGGTTTGAGAGACACTTTGAAATTTGCATTATAACCATCTACAACTAGATGAAGTCTTAGAGAAACCCAGAATGACTTTGAACTATTCCATTTATTCAAATAGACCATGAAAAAAATAAAATAGCTTTCCTAAGAAAGCTATAACTCAGTTATAACCTAAGAATATGTGAAAGGGGGAGAGGGAGGGGAGGGAGGGGGGAGGTGGGGCAGAGGGAGGGTGATTTGTGGGATTACACCTGCAGTGCATCTTACAAGTGTGCATGATAAACTTAGAATGCAGAATGTGATTGTCTTCACACAATAACTAAGAAAATGCCAGGAATGCTATGTTAACCAGTGTGATGAAAATGTGTCAAACTGTTTATAAAACCAGTGCATGTTGCCCCATGATTGCATTGATGTACACAGCTATGATCTAATACTAATTATATATATATATATATATATATATATATATATATATATATATATATATATATATATGAAAAAACTCAAATAGCTGGGGTCATTTTTTCTGCCTTTCTTTTTTTTCAAGTGAGTGGACCATAGCCAAGGGTTTAGGGCCAGTATTGACTTGGCGAGTTGCCCCAAAATTCTGTTCATAGGTTCCTGGTCACCCAGAGAATCCATATAGAGGAGTTATTTTGCTCTTTGTTTGGAGCCAGCTACTTGGCCTCTAATTGTTAACATAATTCAGCTTTTTCTCAAATATATGGAGAGCCAATTGAATTTAAATCTGCAATGAAATGCAGCAAAAATGACGTTATGGCACTTAAAACATCCAAACAACACTTAAAAAATTTTGAAAAATACCAGAATGAGCCCATACCAACATAACTAGTATATAATGCAGTCCTTTACCATCCTTCAAACCAAACATTTAAAGTACAGAGAGAAGCAGAAGAATCATATAGAGATAAACAGAAAAACTTTTGGATCATGGAAGAAGAGAGAAGATAGTTAGACCTGGGAGAGCCTGATTTTTCAAAAGTTCCCCCATGCCATGGGGTAGGGATCATTGCTAGGTACCTCAGGACCTCTGGGAGCTACTTCAATTTGTTCAACTCTCAAGCCTTCTAACATTCTATTCCACTACTTTCTTTTGGAGCCAAGGGTAATTAGAAAGTTCATTCCCCAACAGCTTCTTGCCCATTATCTGGAGGTTGGCAGACACACTATGATCTTTTAGGGGCATATGGGCATCCAAATTATTAGTCAACATTATCATGATTAATGAGAAAACAGGATAAAGGGAAATGGTCTCTGCTGACCACAAATCTTCAATCCTGTTTACCACATAATCTTCAATCCCGGACAAGCCCCCAAATATGATACCACAATTTCACTCTTCAGTAGGTCTTTGGTCCTGGGGTTTCAAAGTATGAACCCATGAATAACAGAACAGTGGACTTTTGTTAGAAGTTAAAAAGAAATGTAGAAGAATTAAAAAGCACCAGAGTTTCTGGAAGGTGGAAAGAACTGAAGAACTTCCTTGGGAGTTTACATGTGGGTGCTTTTATCTAGGGGTCTTAAGTCTAGAGGATTACACATGGCTGGCAGTTGATCTTTTACAGTATGTGTCCCTGAGAAGGGATTAGAGTATGTGCTCATACCCAAGGTGCAACTACCCAATCAACCATCACAGGCTGTTTCGTTCATGATCTTATCAGAGCCCAGAGGGTGTGTCCTGAAAAAGGTAGTCTACTTGTTCCTGAAAATGGGGGTCTGACCTCTGAGCTCACTGGAGCCTAGATAATGGGGGGGATCCCTGTCTAGACATGAATGGAGTAGAATCCCGAATTAACAGGAAAAGAAAAGGAAGTGTTGCTGAATCTCTTTGCTGGATACACAAACAAACTTTTGGAAGCAAAAATTGAGTGTGGTGAACCGAATCCCATCTTCTGCAACTGTTTGAACATAAAGACAAACCCATATAGCCACTACACATGCTTAGCAGGAATAAGGTTAAACCTTTACATGGTAAACTAGGGCATCACCCATTTTGATGTCATCCAAGGTGACTTCATCCTGCAATGTCCTGGGATCCAGGCTTCTGGTCAATGACACTACGTGGCCTTTTCTGCTCACTTCAGCTGGTATCCCTCAAGTGTTTGAACCAGGAAACGTCTTAACCCTCCATCCAGAGACAGAGAATTGATTTCCCATTTGTTCCTTGTTGATTCTATTGATAGTTGAGATTCCTGGCACTCTGCTAACACAACAGTTGAGATTTTGTATGGCCATGTGACTAAAGGTGCATCATAGCTGACAAAAATGCATAGAATCACTTAAATATGTCACTCTATTTTTTTCTTGAGACAGAGTTTCACTTTGTCACCCTCCATAGAGAACTGTGGCATCAAGACTCACAGCAAGCTCCTATTCCTGGGCTTAAGCAATTCCATTCCCTCAGATTCCCAAGTAGCTGTAAATACAGGAATCATCCACAACACTGGGCTATTTCTTCTTGCAGTTTGGCCAGGAGTGGGTTCAAACTCACCACCATCTTAACACTGAGCCAAAGGCAATGCCTGTGGGATGCTAATTCAAAGACCTGTTAGGCACCTATTCCTAAAAAATCCATTTGACAGAACCATACACAATTTCTATGCCTGGATATAGCCTCAATTGGGTCATTGCTTCACAGGTCTTAAGTATGTCTACTTTGCTTGTAAATATGGTCTTTTTGGATTATGAAAATTTTTGACGCTTGGTTTGTCAGTTTGTCTGTGCATGGTTGTGTGTATGAGTGTTTTTGAGATATGGCTTTCATGAGTGGCCTAGACTAGTTATTAGTGGCCTCAGCCTAGCTCAAGCAACATCAAAGACCAGGATTGAGGCAATCTTCCTGCCTGAGACTCCCATGTGACCAGGAATACAGATGCATGTCCCAATGCCTAGATAATTTTTCACTTTTTAGTAGAGACAGAGTCTGAGTCTTGCTCTGTCAGTTCACAGCACCCCCTCAGTCCATAACTCCACTCATCTCAGCCTACCAGTGTTGTAATAATGTGTCACCTGAAAGAAAGACTTGGACCCCACTTCAGGTATAAATCAGATGGTGATTTATTATACCTGCGTAGGTGGGCCACCACCCAAAGGCGAAGAACCCTGAAGAGAAAAGCAGGTTGCCTTTTATACTTTTTTGGTTGCCATGAAAACAAGCAAAAACAAAAGCAGAACGTGGCAGTTAGTTAGCTTAGTGTTGGGGTTACAGAATTGGCTCAGGGGGGCTTGGCACCAGTTGCAGCAAGTCAGGGGGTTATGTCATGGCAGCTGGCATGGGGACAAACTTGGCACTGGGATAACTTGGGGGATGTAGTACCTTGGAAAATTCATGTAGGTAATTTATTTTACTATTGTTTTGCCATTGCTAGGGGGTTGGGGGAGGGGGAACTGAGATAACTTCCCTGTTCTATGGGGGTAAGTTTTTCCATTGTTCTACCTGTTGCTAGGAGTTCTTGGGAACTCAGGGAACTTCCTTGTTCTATTCTGAAACATGCCTGAGGACTTAACCCAAAGGGGGGTAGTTGAGACGTGTGGGGTCTCATGCTGAGATAGTTGGGGGCCTTTAGGGGTCCTTTGGCTGGGTACTACATTCCCCACTGGTCTTATGGGGAATCAATTTCTTGATTCATCTGTGTCACTGGGAAGGGTTTGATAATTGGTGTGTCAAACATTAGACTCCCATTCCAGACATAAATTCTCTGAGCCTCAGCAAGGTCATGAACAAAGCAGTTTTAAACATTCTGGATGGCTCTACTCTGACTAAGGAGTGCATACCCTAATCCCTTCCCTAGACAAAAATTATAGCAAAGACCTAATAGACAGGAAACAAATTTGGAGCAGGGAATAAGGGTACACTCATATATTTGTTTCACCTCATGAATGGGGGGGGGGAGCAAAGCCCCATCTATTGTCATCTGTCTCAGTTATTTTCTAAGTCCTCACATGTATATAATTCTAACTTATTTTTTAACCAGGGCAGCCTTGATTTTTACTCGAGTTGCCACTTAGCCATAGGAGGCAAACTAATACTCCCTTAGAACCTGTGAAGGGAGGTCTAACATTACTCTCAGAGTTTTTTCAGTCACATTACACCTATACACACTTATACACTTTTTAATAGACGTGCTGGTGATCTAATGTTTAAGGAGCTCATTTAGGGTTTCAATATCAGCTTGTTTCTGGAAGTGCTGATATTTTAGCAATGAGATTTTGGGGACTTCTTGGGTTCTCTACTCAGGCCTTAACAATACCATGGTGGTGGGCTAATATACTTTTCCCTGTGACATTTTCTCCCTTTTTTCCAAAGTCTAAAGGTCCAATTAAGACAAGTCCCATAAGTATTTCCCTCAGGCTTCAGCCATGCATTGATCAGCCAGTTCTTCATATGTGGCCAGAGCAGGGCATATTGACTGTCTCTAGATGTCATCTAGATGGGCCACTTGGCTTCTGCCAGCAGAAAACTCAGCAGAGCATACATATTAGGCACAGTAGAATGCAGTGTTATTAACATTTGATACTTCACAAAATTTTTAGTGTAGCCAACAGGTGATCTTTGTTGAATCTTAAGGCTTTAGAATAAATATCACTACTATATATAATTCTATATTCTTTGATGAGTCTCTTAGCCCCATTTAACAGATATTTTTATATTTTTTCACCAGTCAGTTAGCCCAATTTAACAGATTAGTTTAGTAAAACAGTTATGTCTCATTTTATGAGTTGGTATTACATACAAGGCTGAGATTTAATACAAGTGGGTTATAGCCTTTTCTCTTTGAACCATTTTTCTTTCTCCAATTTTTCTCTATTAAAAACTAAATATAGTGAAACTAAGTCAGTCGTTAAAATAAACTGTACTTTTAGCATACTGGGTCTGATTATTTGCATAGAGTGCAGTAAGAATAATTATTACTCATCTAGGCTTTTTTCCTTTAAAATTGGCTTTGTTGGAATCTTTTGTAAGGAATCAGGCTGGCCTTTTTAAAAGACTTTCATGAGCCCAGGTTTCCTCTGTGCCATTTGATACCAGAATGCACTGGGTAAATTCCTCCTTCCTTGGGGGCATATTTTGATTCCCAGACCCATCAGCAAGCACCCTTCATTACTTACCACAGATCAGGAAATGTTACTGATGGGTATCTGGCCAGTTTTCCGAAGGGCTTTATATTGGCTTTATAAAGTCAACCTTAATTCCTTAGTGCAGTCTGGATACTTCTGGAAATGCTATTTCAGCCAAAGCCTTGGTAAAATAACCAGTGCTTTTATCATGTCTTATAGAACAAAACAGATTCTTACTGAACTTATGCAAATAACTATACTGTCAGGAATTAAGTATACTTACAAATGGCTTTTAAATTTTGGAGAAATTAAGGAGAGAGAAAAGGACATGTTTTAGATTCTGATCATAAGTACATACATTGCTTGAAAAACTACAAATTGCTCAAAAGACAGATAATTATTTTCTTGACTTTTGGACAACAGAACACAGAAAGAATTAATATTTTAAACAAAAAGCCATAATAAACTAGTCTAGTTCCACATAACTGATTTCTGTTCTGTTTGAATTTAGGATAGTAATCCTCATAGACATGTTATCTTTCCAATGAAAGTTCTAAAGACAGTAGGAATAATATACTTTTCCTTTTAGGGATAAACTTTTGATTCAATCTCTCTCTTTTTTTTTTTAGATGAATTAAAATTATTACTGGCAATATATGTTAGGACAGACCAATGACTTATACATTAGGACAGACCAATGCTATCTAAAGTTTTAGTAAAGTTTTTCTCCTAGAGGCGAGGAAGTTGTAAAATACACAGGGGGTTGTATTTTACCTTTTACTTTGAAGATGGAGTTAACAAAAGTAGGTTCATTGTCAGAGCCTGCTCTTCCCCTGCATGTTCATTCCTCTATTGGTGGGCTGCTGTTACAGAGGGCCACCATGGGACCTTCCTGCCACCCTGCTGGGACCTCCTCTCCTTGTAATTACTACAGGAGGGCTCTTAGGGAATGGCATTAGTCAGGATGCTGGGGAACACTCTCATCAGGGAACCAGAATGTTGTAGAAAAATGGTGGATTAAAACAGACAGATATTTATACTAACAATATAGAGGAAGAAACCTCTAATTGCTGACAAGAACTAGAACTCAGGTGTCTCAAGGCATGGAATGATGAGTTCTAGGGAATGTTTTTAAACTCTTTGGTAATTGTTTTCTTTTTCTCTTCAGTTCACGCTTACTCTTACACTCTCATATTTTCAAAACCAGAACCAGAACACTTTCTTATATAGTTTTTAATGGGCCTGTGGGTGATCTAACACTCCGGGGGTTGATTGGACTCCCTCTTTTAATTTAATGGTGTTTTTGGTGATGGGTGTAAACACACGTTTCTCGGAGCTCCTGACTGACCAGTAGGTTTGAGGCTTCTCATGCTTCTAAAAACTTTTGACAGGCCAATAGCCTGGCAACCTGAGGTCCCAGTCTCTTTAACCTTCCCTCAGAGGCTCTACACAAATTACAATTGAATTCAACAAATAGTTACATATTTTTCTGACAATTCACAACAAATAAGCACAGCAAAAATACCATGAATAAGTATATTAATGTCTGATGACTTTAGCCAAAATTAGACGTTAAAGTGGCTTACCTCTGGAGGAGGACTTACAGGTGAATTTAGGAGTTATCATCAGCCAGTCTCCTGAGGGGCTCCAGGTTCTCTGGAGACCCTGGGATGTTTCCAGGAGGGGGTGCCTCCCTTCAGAGGGACATAGCCTGCCCCCCACCTGGAGGTCGCCTGTGTATAAGCATAATATTGCCAAGCGGCTGCGTTTTTTTTTTTTTTTTTTTTTTTTTTTTTTCTTTAGTTCCAAATGAGTAATTAGCCTTGGGTTTTTGGCTGAAAACCAGCACCTTATTTCAAGAACATTTGTAACATAGTAACCACAGGTTTAATGCCAATAAAAATATAGTTTTAACTAACTTTGTAGTAACTCTTTAATTGCTGGAAAGAGAGGGTCTTAACCACAAGTGGGTTATTTTCAACTCCCACCTGGAAAGCGATGTTAATGGAAGTGGGAGACATAGGGGATATAAGAGAGAGAGAAAGTAAATAGGCTAGTTGGCAGGGTAAGGCAGGCAGAGGGACAGAGTCATTCTTTCACCAGGGGCTGAGAAATTCTTAGCGGCCTCCCCCTGGGTGCAAATTGGCTCTTGTGCCTTATCCACAACCAGTGGCTGTAGCCTGGGTTTGACATATTGGCAAACAACAAGAAAACAGAGATGTTGATACTCAAACTTGGAATTGACCAATCTTTGAAAGGAATTCTGACAAACTATTGGAAACAGCAAACACAAATTTGACAAACAACTCACACACACTAGCCAAAGAAACCAAAGACCCACCCTCTGTGGGTCCTAAGAAGAGGACCTGACAGACTAGGGACTTAATCTCTGTGATCCTAAAGAGAAACCAGACAGAAGACAAAACCCAGACAAAAATGAAGACCCACCTTCTGTGAGTCCTAAAATGAAAGACCTAAGATAGACTAAAGACTCACCCTCTCTGAGTCTAAAGAGAAACCAGACAGACTTAAGAGACCAAGAACTCACCCCTTGAGTCTAACCTAGACCCAGGACTCCCCTTGAGCCTGACCTGAATGCAGGACTCCCCTTGAGCCTGACCTGACACCCAGGACTCCCCTTTATCCCGACCTGACACACAGGACTTCCCTCTTGAGTCAAACCTGACACCCAGTACTCAAGCCTTGAGTATGACCTGACACCCAGAACTCACCCTTTGAGCCCAACTTGACACCCAGGACTCCCCTTGAGTCCAACCTGAAACCCAGGACACACCCCTTGAGTCTGACCTGACAGACCAAAGAAAGACCAGAGACCCTCCACAGTGTCCTGTGGGGGCCAAGGAGGGGAAGTTAATGTCACGTCTGACCTTCCCTCATACCCCTGATACCAGATGACTGCAGTCCCAAGACAGAAGCATAGAGCTGGCTGGCATTTTCTTACCTCCGGAGGTCAAAAGACTTAGCAGAGCTGATGGTTCCTCTCCAAAACCTCTAGATCTCTGAAATTATTTGAAGAAAACCAATATTCACCTTACAGGGATCACCAAAAGTGACAAAGTGGCACAACGCACAGAGTCTCTTCTTCACGAGATTATGAAAGATAACTTTCTAGACATGCCAAGAGATTTTGAAATTTAAATAGTAGACAGCTTCAGAACTCCAGCATGACTCAACCTAATTAGGACAAACCCCAGACATGGCATAATCAATTTCATTAAAGTTAATATAAAGGAGAAAACTCTTAAAGCAGCCAGACATAAGAAAACCATAACCTACAAGGGAAAGAATATTAGAATGACTGCAGATCTCTCTGCTGAAACATTTCAAGGTAAAAGAGGATGGTCATTGACTTTAATCTCCTAAAACAAAATAACTCTCAATCCAAGATTCTGTATTTAGCTAAAGTAAGTTTCATCTATCATGGAGAAATTAAATAACTTAATAACATTCACATGTTGAAAAAATTTACCAAAACAAAACCAGCACTCCAGGATATTCTCAGACCTATCCTCCATAATGACCAGCATAATCCTCCAACACAAAAGTAAACTCACCCAGAAACTTTTGATCAAATTCCAACTTCCACAGTCACAAAAGTATTAAAAATTTCCACCAGAATTTTGAAAGGCTTATCAATATTCTCAATTAATGAGAATCATTTAAATTGTCCTTTACAGAGGCAGTTTGGCTGACAGAATACAAAAACTCAGGCCAGATATTTGCTGCTTACAAAAATCTCATCTTACCTTAAAAGGTAAATATAGACTCAAGGTGAAGGGATGGTCATCTATACTCCAGGCAAATGGAAAACAGAAAAAAGCAGGCATTGCAATCCTATTTGCAGATATAATAGGCTTTAAACCAACCAAAATGAGACAGGATAATGATGGACACTTGATATTTGTTAAAGGTAATACTCAATATAGTAAGATTTCAATTATTAATGTTTATGAACCCAAACAGAATGCACCTCAATTTATAAGAGAAACTCTAACAAACATGAGTAACTTGATTTCCTCCAGTTCCATAGTAGTCAGAGATTTTAACACCCCTTTGGCAGTGTTGGATAGATCTTCCAAAAAAAAAAAACTAAGCAAAGAAGTTTTAGATTTAAACGTAACCATTCAACATCTTGATTTAACAGACATCTACAAAACATTTCATCCCAACAAAAGTGAATACACATTCTTCTCATCAGCCCATGGAACATACTCCAAAATCAATCACATCCTAGGTCACAAGTCTAAACTCAGAAAATTTAAATAAATAGAAATTATTCCTTTCATCCTCTCACATCATCCTGGAATAAAATTTGAACTCAATAACAACAGGAATCTGCAGACTCATACAAAAACATGAAAGCTAAAAAGCCTTATGCTGAAGGATGGATGGGTCATAGACGAGCTTAAGAAGAATATTATCAAATTTTGGAACAAAACAACAATGAAGACACGAAGTATCAGAACCTTTAGGATACTGCAAAGGCAGTCCTAAGAGGGAAATTTACAGCACTGCAAGACTTCCTCAAGCAAACAGAAAGAGAGGAAGTTAACAACTTAATGGGACATCTCAAGCAACTGGAGAAAGACAAACATACCAACCCAAAACCTAGAAGAAGAAAAGAAATAACCAAAATTAAAGCTGAATTAAATAAAATTGAAAACAAAAGAATTATACAACAGATCAATAAATCAAAAAGTTGGTTTTTGAAAGGTCAACAAAATAGATTTTTTTCACTAACCTAACCAAGAAAAAAAGAGTAAAATCTCTAATTACAGCAATCAGAAATGACAAATACAAAATAACAACAGACCCACCAGAAATTTAAAATATCCTTAACAAATATTACAAGAAACTTTACTCTCATAAATATGAAAATCTGAGGGAAATTGACCAGTACTTGGAAACATGCCACCTACCAAGACTTAGCCAGAATGAAGTGGAAACGTTGAACAGGCATATATCAAATTATGAAATAGCATCAACTATACAAAATTTCCCTAAAAAGAAAACACCGGGACCAGATGGCTTCACTTCAGAATTCTACCAAACCTTTAAAGAACTAGTGCCTATATTATTAAACTTCTTCCAAAATATAGAAAAAGAAGAAATACTACCCAACACATTCTATGAAACAAACATCACCTTGATCATTAAACCAAGGGAAGAAAAAACAAGAAAATAAAATAAAATTATAGAACAATATCACTAATGAATATTGATGCAAAATTATTCAATAAGATACTAATAAACAGAAGCCAACAACACATCAAAAAAATTACACATCATGACCAAGTCAAATTTATCCCAAGGGCTCAAGCCTAGTTCAATATAAGTAAATCTATAAATGTAATTCAGCACATAAACAAACTAAAAAATAAAGACCATATGATTCTCTCAATTGATGTAGAAAAAGCTTTTGATAACATCCAGCGTTCCTTCATGATCAGAACACTTAAGAAAAATTGTTATAGAAGGGACATTTCTTAAACTAATAGAGGCCATCTACAGCAATCCCACAGCCAATATCGTATTGAATGGAGTTAAATTGAAATCATTTCCACATAGATCAGGAACCAGACAAGGTTTCCCATTGTCTCCATTGCTTTTTTAAAATTGCAATGAAAGTTTTAACCATTGCAATTAGGGAAGAAAAGGTGATCAAGTGTCTCCACATAGGGTCAGGAAAGATCAAACTTTCTTTCTTTTTTTTTTTTCTATAAATTTGATATTAATTCGTAATTTCAAAGATGCATTTCTAAAGAAATGAATGGGTACAGAATCTGTCATAATTGCCATTACAGGTAACATTCCCCTTGAACACATGAAGAGAAGACAAATTATCCTGTGGAAATATTATCAGCTTTTTAATATTTTTTTTTATTATAGATAAAAATATGCACCATAGATGTGGCCCAACCCATCACCCTCCCTCCACCCAAACCTCCCCCCTCCCTTCCCCTTCCTTGGTCCTTTCCTCATAGTCTTGAGGTATAGTTGGGTTATAGCCT
>CAUYPK010170696.1:0-53862 GCA_963574355.1 Loris lydekkerianus
AACCCCCAACAACACCACCTGCTATTGTTTTTGTGTGCTCTCATACACCACACAAAAAAAAAAACCTAAAAAAATAAGACACATAAAAAAAAAAAAAAAAAAAAAAAAAAAAAAAAAAAAAAAAAAAAAAAAAAAAAAAAAATGAAAGCACCTGACAAGTAGTACGAAGCCTGCATCAAGCCCTAGGTGAAATGCTTACACTCTCACATAAAGTGCTCATAATCTAGCAAAGAGAGACTGATAGCCTGATGTGAGTATGCCAAACTAGAGGTGAAAAAAAGTGCCATGGAACCAAGCCCAGAAGAGGCCTCACACTGGAGGAATCTCCATCTAGAGCAGTGGTTCTCAACCTGTGGATCGCAACCCCTTTGTAACAATGAAAATACATCATGGCATTAGGAAGGTTGAGAACCACTGATCTAGAGGGAGATCTGAGCTGACCTTTGAAGGGTTACCACTTACTCAGAAGTTTTCACATTTTAAACCATTCTTAAAAATAGGCTACAGAATCTCATACATTGTTCTTTACAATCCTCAGCATACACATATTACCCAGGGAAAGTCACAGCTTCAGACAAAAATCTCTATGTCATTTAACTTCCCTCTCATGAAATAGGGGGACCCTTGAGATGCTCCTTTCAAGAAAAGTTAACTCCCTAGAACTTGGTGCGCTATGCAGCATGGAAATTTCACTTACATTCAACATAGTAAACTCATGGTATAGCCCAAATTTGAAAAGAGATGTGAAGACATCCATGCTCATGTTCAGTGTTCTTATGAAGTTAATAAATACAAATCAACATCATCCCCACAATACTCCACAACTACTCTGAGCTAGACAGTGTGCTGAGGGATTTTTTTGTTTTTGTTTTTAAAGACATAGTCTCACTTTGTCACCCTAGGTAGAGTGCTGGGCCATCATAGCTCAGCAACCTCAAACTCTTGGGCATAAGCAATCCTCTTGCCTCAGCCTCCCAAGTAGCAGAACCAAGTAGTAGTTCCTATAGGTGGGACTATAGGAACCCACCACAACGCCTGGCTATTCTTCCAGACGAGGTCTTGCTCTGGCTCAGGCTGTTCTTGAACCTGTGAGCTCAGGCAATCCTCCCGCCTGCCTCTCAGACAGACAGGATTACAGGCATGAGCCACTGCGTCCAGCTGTGATCTGTGATGAGGTGTTTTTTTTGAGAGAGAGCCTCAAGCTGTTGCCCTGGATAGAGTGCTGTAGCATCACAGCTCACAGCAACCTCCAACTCCTGGGCTCAAGTGATTCTCCTGCTTCAGCCTCCCAAGTAGCTGGGACTACAGGCACTGCCACAACGCCCGGCTATTTTTTGGTTGCAGCTATCATTGTTGTTTGGCGGGCCTGGGCTGGATTTGAAGCCGCCAACTCAGGTGTATGTGGCTGGCGCCTTAACCGCTTGAGCCACGGGCACCGAGCCTGATGAGGTATTTTGTTTTGTTTTTTTCCAGATGTTATCCTGGTAAATTCTCAAACTCAGTGAAATCAGAAACATTATTCCAATTATAATAAACAAGGAAGTGTGTTCAGCAAATTAAGTCATTTGTGCTGTGACCCAAAAGCCCTTGAAATACTAGAAGAAAGGTCATATAAAGATAAACACTGTCAACACACCACTGACATTTCACATTGAAGGAATGGCCATCAGAAAGGGAAAGGACTGCTGAGACGGAGTGATGCTTTTCATCAATAAATGTCATCTTACCACCAAAGGCCTTTTATGGACTATCTCTCTCAGCTCTCCACCTTTCAAACCTCTTTCTGCTTTCCACTACAGATTTCTCTACTCTGGATGGATTTTTACTAGCCTCTACACCACACGTGCACTACTTATTTCCTACTTTAAATGCCATATTGCTTCCTAGGCACTGATCTTTTGGATCAACTCACATCCCCACCTTCTTCTTCTTTTTGTTTTTATTTTTTTGAGACAGAGTCTCACTTTGTCACCCTTGGTGGAATGCCAATGGAGGTATAGCTCACAGCAACCTCAAACTCTTAGGCTCAAGTGATTCTCTTGCCTCAGCCTGTTCCTAAGTAGCTGGGACTACAGGCACCCGCCAAAACACCTGGCCATTTTTAGAGACAGTGGTCTCACTCTTGCTCAGGCTGGTCTCGAACCCATGAGTTCAGACAATTCACCTGCCTCAGCCTCCCAGAGTGCTAGCATTGTAGGCGTGAGTCACCATGCCCAGCCTACATCCCCACCTTCTATTCCAGGAAGTCCCTCAGACATCTTCCATACCCAGAACACTTGCCTTCATACAACTTGTTGCCTGAATCATATAAATCTGAGAGCATAATTTTGTTTCAAGTATATATTTATCGTGTCCCTAGTCTAAGAATTCCTTGAAAGCAGAGTTGAATACTGATTTATTACCTTAGGAAAGGAAAGGATATAATATATTCTCTATAGACACCTGCCAAAATTAATTTGAACACAGGCAACAGCCTGCTCAAGGAACCTGTATTTCTCAGCATTTCTTATATATAAACCTTGAGGTTACTGTACCCCATTATCTTCTTCTGGCTAGAGAACAGCCAGCTAGAGATAGAAAGCAACATCAAAGCCATTTCACTAGGTGAAGCAACAGGCATATTTTCTGCTTTGTACAAATTTGCTGCCTCTGTTCTTTCGACACTGCCAAGAGAATATTCCACAATTATTCATGGCTGTGGTGATTCCATCCTGTGTTTTCTTTTGGGTTAGAAATAATAATTAGCAAGGCCAGTTACTAACCTTTACCAAATGAAGAATTTTTAAAATTGTGGTAAAATACATAGGATGTAAAATCAACCATCTTAACCAATTTTAATTAGACAGTTCAGTGACATTAAGTATATTCACATGGTTGTGCTACCATCACCAGCATCAGTGTCCAGAAGGCTTTAACCTTGTAAAACTAAAACTCTGTCCCTATCAGATTATAGCTTCCCTTTGCCCCATACACCCTGTCCCTGGCAGCTACCATTCCACCTTCTGTAATTGACTACTCGAGGTACGTCATACAAGTGTTATCAAACAGTATTTGTCCTTTTGTGACTGGCATATTTTACTTAGCATGATGCCATCAAAGTTTACCTATGTCATAGCAAGTCCATGTATCCCATTTTTCTTCCTTTTTAAGGCTACAGAATATTCAACTGTATATATATGTTTATCCATGTATTTCTTTATCTATTTAGCTGTTAATGAAACACTTGGTTCGCTTTGAAATAAGGAGCTTTGACCCAATGTGAGTGACAAGCAGCACAGGAGACTGGCTCTAAGTTAAAGCAGTCTTATTAATGTGAACACAATCAAAGAATCAAAATCCAATGCTTATGAACATAATAGAAAGATGCTAAAAGGAATTTCCATCTTCCTATCTGTACCAGGAATTAGAACCAGATAGAACATTTATTTAAGTACTCAAATTGTCTGTTGGAATAATGCCCTGGCTGTCTAGGATGATCTAGAACAGTGGTTCTCAATCTTCCTAATGCCACAGCCCTTTAATACAGTTCCTGTGGGTTGTGACCCACAGGTTGAGAACTGCTGAGCTAGAAGCAAATCTTGACATCATCTTTGTTTCTGAAGATCTTCCCTCCCGAGAGTACTAGCTCAGTGGGTACTCTCATTTGCCTACTTCTGCTTTGGATCCTTCTATTCCCATCATCCTGCTGAAATCAGGTCACGAGGGCAGAGTCCTGATGAATGGTATTAGTGACCTTATACAAGAAGCCCCAGAGAGTTCATTCTCTTCTTCCACCATGTGAGGGCACAGAGAGAAGCATCAGATATAAAGAGGTGGCCCTCACTAGATACCACATGTGCTGGTGCCTTGATCTTGGAGCTGTGAGAAGTAAATGCTTTTTATTTCTAAACTGCACAGTTAAGGGTACAGCCTGAATGGACTAACATGCTCATCAAGGATCTGATCACGTGAGGTTATCTATTGAGTTCAAATTTTAAAAACCTGCTAGGTTACTGGATAGCCTAAAAACATAAAATTAACAAATGCTTGAGTTTTAAAGAATTAAATTGTGGGACAATTATGACAGCACTATGTAAGTTCAAATCATCACCTCTCATTTTAAGCATTTGTAAATGGTTGCCTTTTTGCAAATCAACTATAGTAAATAGAAGATTAGATCTGCATATACCAAAGTTAAGACAGAACTCATTTTCAACAAAGACACCAAGAATATACATTGGGGGAAGGAAAAGATTAATAACCAGAATACCAGGAGCTCAGACAACAGCAAAAAACCCCACTTTTAAAAAATGGGAAACTACTATGAAACTAATTTATGGCTTTCATATGAAAGCTATAACCCAGTTATATGGGGAAGAGGGAGAGAGAGGGGAGGGAGGGGGGAGCATGGGCGGAGGGAGGGTGATTGGTGGGATTACACCTACGGTGCATCTTACAAGGGTACATGTGAAACTTAGTAAATGTAGAATATAAATGTCTTAACACAATAACTAAGAAAATATCAGGAAGGCTATCAGTGTGATGAAAATGTGTCAAACGGTCTATAAAACCAGTGTATGGTGCCCCATGATCGCATTAATGTACACAGCTATGATTTAATAATTAAAAAAGGGCAAAAGATCTGAATAAACCTTTTTTAAAATAAGACATATAAATGGCCAACAAATATATGAAAAAATGCTCAATATCACTAATCATCAGAGAAATGCAAACCAAAACTATGATGAGATATCATCTTACCCCAGGTCAGATGGCTTTTATCATAAAGATAGGCAGTAGGCTGTGCGTGGTAGCTCACACCTATAATCCCAACACTTGGGGGGCCGAGGTGGGTGGATTTCCTGAGCTCACAGGTTCAAGACCAGCATAAGCCAGAGTGAGACCTCGTCTTCAAAAATAGTTGGGCATTGTGGTGGGTGCCTGTAGTCCCAGCTACTCGGGAGGCTAAGGCAAGAGAATCGCTTGAACCAAGAGTTTGAGGTTGCTATGAGCTAATGATGCCATGGCACTCTACCCAAGGGTGACAAAGTGAGATTCTGTCTTAAAAAAAAAAAAAAAAAGATAGGCAGTAAGGGATGCTGGCAAGATGTGGAGAAAGGGGAATGAATTCTCATATACTATTGATTGAAATATATGGCCACAATGGAGAATGGTATGAGGTTCCTCAAAAAACTAAAAATGGAACTACCATTTGATCCAGCAATTCTGCTTCTGGGTTTACATCCAAAGAAAGGAAGGAAATCAGTATATCAAAGAGATATCTATACTCCCATGTTTACTGTTGCACTATTCACAATAGCCAAGATATGGAATCAATGTAGGTGTCTGACAACAGATGAATGGACCAAAAAATGTGATATATATATACACATATATATATCCACATATATACACATATATAAAATGTGATATATATATATATACACACACACATAATGAAATAAATACTACTCAGCCATAAAGAAGAATGAAGTCCTGTCATTCATAGCAACATGGATAGAACTGGAAGACATTATGTTAAGTGAAATAAGCCAGGACACCTCATATCACTCATATGTGGAATCAAAAGTACAATACAGAATACTAGAGGCTGGGAAGGGTAGGGAGGATGGGAGGATCCGGAGAGATTTGTTAAAGGATACAAAGTCATAGATAAAGAGAAAGAATAAATTTTAGTGTTCTATACCACTATAGGATGACTACAGCTAACAAAAATATATAGTTTCAAATAGCTAGAAGAAGGATATTGGATGTTTCCAACACAAAGAAATGATAAATGTTTGAGATGATGGATATGCTAATTTCCCTAATCTGATCACTCTATATTACATGTATCAAAACAGTATTATGTACCCTATGAATATGCAAAATTGTTATTTGTCAATTTAAAAACATGAAAGTTTTTTTTTAAAAAGAATACTCTGTCTGGCTAGTTTCACCAGGTCTTTTCCTTGCACCTTCTGTGTGATGACACTGTCATGCATCTAACCAGGGGTCCTCAAACTATGGCTCACAGGCCACATGTGGCGGTGTGATCGTATTTGTTCCCATTGTGTTTTTTTACTTTAAGATATGATATGTGCAGTATGCATAGGAATTTGTTCATAGTTTTTTTTTTTTAACTATAGTCCGGCCCTCCAATGGTCTGAGGGACAGTGAACTGATCCCCTGTTTAAAAAGTTTGAGGACCCCTGATTAAACGTTTCTGTTACCCCTGCTCATACCTAAATTCAATTTTCTTCCTATAATAAGGAAAAAGAAACTGGATTAAAAGTAGCTATAAAAACATAAAACCTTTGGCCCAGGACCTAGAAAATCTGAATTTTAATCTTGGCTCTCTCACCATCTGACTGTGTACCCTTAGGTGAATTACTTCACTTATCTGGGCCTTTGGTCAGTGTGTAGAAGGGAGAAGTGGGAAAGGTCTGTAGGATCCTTCTAACTCTTAGTAGAGGAGAAGAAATGGTAAGATCCTTTTATACATGCTCAGCACCAGTAGCTTAGTGAGTAGGGCATCGGCTCGTGGGTTCGAGTCCTGCCCGGGCCTGCTAAACAACAATGACAACTGCAACCAAAAATAGCTTGGCTTTGTGGCAGGTGCCTGTAGTCCCAACTACTGGGGAGGCTGAGGCAAGAGAATTGCGTAAGCCCAAGAGTTTGAGGTTGCTGTGAGTTGTGACACCACAGCACTCTACTGAGGGTGACATAGTGAGACTCTGTCTCAAAAAAAAGATTATTTTATCCATACTTCTCATTTTGATATATGACAAAAATATACATCAGCCACCTTTGTGCCCACCACCTTTCTAACACACCACACGTTACCACAAGACTTTCTCCTCTGTTAAATTCCCCTGTATCTTGCTCGATTTCAAACCCCTTCCTTACCTCAGGTAATCCTATTATGAATATAGTGTTCATCATTCCTTGCATTTCTTTATACATCAGTTATATACATTTTAACCTCCTAAGCAATACATGTTACTTTTATATGTTTAAAACTTGATGTATAGGCTTGACACCCACAGCACAGTGGTTATGACGCCGGCCACATGCACTGAGGCTGGTGGTTTAGCCAGGGCCAGCTAAACAACAATGACAAGTGCAACAACAACAAAAAAAGCCGGGTACTGTGGCAGGTGCCTGTAGTCCCAGCTACTTGGGAGGCTGAGGCAAGAGAATCACTTAAGCCCAAGAGTTTGAGGTTGCTGTGAGCTGTGACGCTATAGCACTCTACCAAGGGCAACATACTGAGACTCTGTCTCAAAAAATAAATAAATAAATAAAATTAACTGAATGTATATAACCATAGTCTCATCTATGCACATTCTTTTGTAAGTGGAAATTTTTTTTGCTCAAAATTCTGTACACAAAGAGTCATATAGGCTGGCATCTACAGTTTTTTTTATTTCTTTTTTTAATATCATATTAAGAATATGCAGGGAAAAATGATGCAGGCAATAATGAATACTGGCAAAGATGTGGAGAAAGGGAAATGCTCATACACCCTTGGTGGGAATGTAAATTAGTATAGCCGCTATGGAGAGCAAAATGGAGGTTCCTCAAAACACTAAAACTAGAACTACCAAATGATCTAGCAATCCCTCTGCTGGGAATATAGTCAAAAGAAAGGAAATCGGTATATCAAAGAGATATCTGCACTCCCATATTTACTGCAGAACTATTCACAATTGCCAAGATATAAATCAATCTAAGTGTTCATCAATAAATGGACAAAGAAAATTGGCACATATATAATACATAATAGAATATTATTCAGCCATAAAAAGAATGAGATCTTGTCATTTGCAAAAACATGGATGGAACTGGAGGACATTATGTTAAGTGAAATAAGCCAGGCATAGAAAGACAAACACTGCATGTTATCATTTATAGGTAGGAGCTAAAAAAATGGATTCCATGAAGGTAAAGAATAGAATGATGGCTATCAGAGGCTGGAAAGGTAAGTGGGAAAGGGGAATAAACAGGGGATGGTTAATGGCACAAAACTACTGTCAGATAGAAGGAATAAGATCGTTTGGTAGTATAATAGGGCAATTGTAGTTAACAATAGTTTATTACGTATCTCAAAATAACGAGATGAGTATAATTGGAATATTCCTAAAACAAAGAAATGATCAATGTTTGAAGTGACAGATATCTCAACTACCCCGATTTGATTAATACACACTTGTATACCTGTATCAAAATTTTACATGTACCCCATAAATGTACACAACCATTACATATCCATTAAAGTTTTTAAAAATAAAGTAAGACAGGCTCAGTGCCTATGACTCAAGCAGTTAAGGCACCAGCCATATACATCTGAGCTGGCGGGTTCGAATCCAGCCCGGGCCCACCAAACAACCAAATTTTTTGGCTGCAACCAAAAAATAGCGGGGTGTTGTGGAGGGCACCTGTGGTCCCAGCTACTCGGGAGGTGGAGGTTGCTGTGAGCTGTGATGCCACAGCACTCTACCTAGGGAGACAGCTTGAGGCTCTGTCTCTAAATAAGTAAATAAATTAAAAAAAATAAATAAATAAAGTAAGACAGCCAGGCACAGTGGCTCATGCCTGCAATCTCAGCACTATGGGAAGCTGAGGAGAGGGAATTGCTTGAGCTCAGGAGTTCGAGAGTTGCCTGAGCGAGAATGAGATCCCGACTCCTAAAAAAAAAAAAAAAAAAATGGAAAAACCCAGCCAGATGCCACAGTGAGCACCTGTAATCCCAGCGGCTTCCAGAGGCTGAGGCAGTGGGATGCCCACAGCCCAAGTCTGAAGTACAGTGAGTTATGACACATTGCACTCTTCTCAGGGCATAGAGTGGGACTCTGTCTCAACAACAACAACAAAGAAAGTAAGACAGAATCCCAAACCATAGACTATCATTGCCATGTGGTGAGAAGAATACGAATTTTAACAAGAAGACTTGTTTTGTAGTCCTGGATCTGCTACTTCTTTTAGGTGTGGCATTTAACTTCTGTGCTCAGTTTCTTCTCTGGGAAAAAGGGAAGAAAATATCTAATAATTGAAACTACTACAACTGAATGTTTATTCACATCAAGCACTTTTGTATGCACAATAGTCAATAACAAACGCAGTGGGTAAATGATGTAGACATTCTTTTCCCTCTTCCGACCACTAAGTACAACTAAAAACCTTAGGTATTATAAAACAAGAATAATTTAAAAGATGAAGAGAAGGCAGACTTGCCAGAGACTCTGGCTGGCAACTAAGGAATTGCAAAAGGATAAATTCCCATTCTATTTTTTTTTTCCTCCTATATCTCAGACTTGGAGCTTAAGAACCTAGCAAGGCAGAAGCACTAACATGTGCAGACAAAAAATTACCAACAAAAGCTTCTCTATGTAGCCAAAGGACCAAAAAGGGGTAGCCCAGCAAGACATGGAAACTCTAACCAATAATTGCTCTACTCTAGCCACAGGAAAAAAATTGTGGTCCAACCCCCCCCTCAAAGAAATAAAGGCTGAATAGGAATGTAGACTTCTACCCTTGAGAGGCTGTCACCAGGCCAGGTGACATATACGGGGTGATATCCAAGAAAGCCAAGTAGAAAGTTGATACATTCATCCCCAATGATTATTAACAAGGCACTCCACCTCTGTAGAACCAGTGGAAATAAATGGGAAGCTGGACACCCTGTCCCCTTCCAGGAGTAATGAGAAATTCCCTTCTTATTGTGAAGCTATTCTCAGCAGAGGTTGACAGGAGAACCTGGACTTTTACCTCTACCTGAAAGTATTAAGGCCATGGGTAAGTCATTTCCTTTCTCAAAGCACTGAAAAGAATAAGAGATCAATGGTTTAAGGATAGTGGCTGGCACAGAGTAAGTGCTCAACAGAAGGCTATTAACATAATAATAATTACAGTTGGGCACTTTGGCTCACACCTGTAATCACAGCATGCTGGGAAGCTGAGGCAGGTGGGGTGCTTGAGCTCAGGAGTTGGAGACCAGCCTCAGCAAGAGCAGAAAACCAATCCTACTAAAAATAGAAAAACTAGCCAGGTGTTGTGGTGGGTGCCTTAAGTCCCAGCTACTCCAATTAAATGGCATTTAACGTGACTAATATCAAAAGGGTGGGTTTTTCTCCCCCTAGCATTAGGAATACAAAATTCAGGCTTCTGAGCTGCTCTATTATAATAGTTTTGAGTCAGTGGGTGTTTAGAAGTCATTCCGATATTTATAAAGGAAAATGCCCCAGTGAGCCATCGAAGGGGATTTGCGTCAGAAAAAAAAAGAAAAAATGAACAAGAGCTGCGCAGTTTGAATTTTGAGAACTGGCATAAATTTTATAGTTTTTTTCCCCTAAGCATTAACTGTTCCGTGTTTCAGTTCAATGAAATAAAGGCCTCTTGTTTCTCATACCAAAAAAAAAAAAAAAAAAAGTCCCAGCTACTCAGGAGGCTCAGGCAAGAGGATAGCTTGAACCCAACAGTTTGAGGTTACTGTGATGCCATGGTACTCTACCCAGGGCAACAGAGTGAGAATCAGTCTCAAAAAAACGGATAATTATCTGGCGTTGGTGGTTGGAGCCTGCAGTCTCAGCTACATCAGAGGGTGAGGCAGGAGGACAGATCACTTGAGCCCAGGAGTTTGAAGCTGCATTGAGCAATGATTGTACCACTACATCCCAGCTTGGGTGACAGAGAGACTCTTAAACTCTAAAATAAGTAATTATGTAAATAAATAAAATGATAATTAATCTCAAGAGTCATGGCAGAAGTGTACCCCAAAAGATACTTAGATGGTTACTAAGATGATACTAGTGGTTTTCTGTTAAAGACTGGAAATAGAATAGCGAGGGATGGGGTCAAAATGATTCCCAAGTTTCTCAGTTGACCAAGTGAGTGTTCAGTGGCATAAAGTAATGAGCAGACATGGGGTGGAGAAGAGAGGAGTGAAGAAGAGTTTTAATTTGGGGTGTGGTGAGTTTGTCTTGACTGGGAGACATTTAAATAAAGATGCCCAGTTAACAGTTGGATATACAAATCTAGAGTTTGGAACACAACTCTGGGAAATTTAACTTATCATGACCTGCATGCAAATGATAACTGAACTCAGGAGAATAGACAAGAGACAGAAACCACACAGCCTCTTTGATAATAGAGGGGCTTTGACCTTTAAGGACTGGGTAAAGGAAGTTAAATTTAGAAAAGGAGATTTAGAGTGGCCAGAAAAGGAGAAAAACCAGGCATTTATGTTGTCACCCAAGACAAGAGGAAACTGTCTGAAAAGGGTGTGAGTAGTCAACAATGACCAAGCAGCGAAGAGATTAATTAAAATGAGTAAACAAAAAAAATCATCCTCTGAATTTAGTGGCCTGGGGGTGCTTATGTAAGACTAGCTTTGGTGAAATGACAAACCAAGCCTTGATTACAGCAGACTAAGGAGAAGACAGGAGAAATTAAGACAGTATAAATAACCATCAACAAATTTAGCCCTGAAGAAAAGGAGAAAGCACAGTAAGTAGGACAGGGTGTGACGCTGAGGGAGAATTTTGTTAAAAGGAGTATGTTTAAATGATACTAGAAAGGAAATTGGTAGAGTTGAAGATTTGTGACAGAAAAAGTAAAGTTCTCTGACTAGTTAGGAGAAAATACCATCCACAGTACATGTAGCTCACTTCATCTACTCTAAGAAGGAAAAAGGAAAGGAGCCATGCATGGTCAGGCGTAGTGACTCATGCCTGTAAACCCAGCACTCTGAGAGGCTGAAAAAGGCCGTAAGGTCAGGAGTTCCACACCAGCCTGAGCCAGATTGAGACCCTGTCTATAAAAATAGCCTGGCATTGTGGCGGGCACCAGTAGTTCCAGCTACTCAGAAGGCGGAGGCAAGAGGATCACTTGAGCCCAAGAGTTTTTGGGAAGTTGCTGTGAGCTATGACACCATGCACTCTACCCTGCGTGTCAGAGACTCTTTCTCAACAACAAAAAACAAGAAAGGAACCATGCAGATACAGGTAAATTTGGAAATGTGTCACAGTAGACACAGACAGCTACTCCCTGATTTTTTTTTCAGTTTCGATGTTTATTAATCAGTGTAATCCTCAACACAATACATAAACATGATTTCACACATTTAGAGGAAAAATATTTCCTGGTTAAGTGGAAAATTGTGCAGATGGCTTCCGGAAGAAGCAGCTTTATTGTGAAACATTTGGTTTAAAAGTCTGGACCTTCCTTCTTCAGTTTGCTATCACCCACATTCACTGAGGAGAACTCGTATTGATCAGTGGGACCCAGTTTGCTCCAGGGTTCTGGGTTATTCTTTCTGTCTCAACTAACATCTGGATTGAGCGATGCCAGATGCAAGACACGCAGTGCAGCTTCAGCACCTCCGGCTCCAATAAATACGAAGAGGGGAATCAAGCTTGGATGCTCCTCGGCCTGACTGAGGACCTGGCAAAGCATGTTTGCAGCAGCAGCCCTTAGCCTACAGGGAAAGAAAAATAAACCTGCGGGCCAAGACCTGGACTAAGTCTGCACCAAGACTCTACCTCCCTGATTATTTCAATTTCTGTGAAGGAGAAGGCAAGGTCATCTGCTAAACTAAAGGGCTGGATTAATTTTCATTCCCAGAAGCTAATACACTGCCAAGGACACAGATATCCAATAATTATGCTTATTTAATAAATAAAGCGAAAATAAACAATTACTATTTCCTTAATGCAGTTGTTTTTTAGAAGAAATACATAAATTCTTTAAATTCCTTTCCTTTCCTTTCCTTTTTTTTTTTTTTTTTTTTTTTAGACAGAGCCTCAAGCTGTCACCCTGGGTAGAGTGCTATGATATCACAGCTCACAGCAACCTCCAACTCCTGGGCTCAAGCAATTCTCCTGCCTCCGCCTCCCAAGTAGCTGGGACTACAGGTGGCCGCCACAATGCCCAGCTATTTTTTGGTTGCAGCTGTCATTGTTGTTTGGCGGCCGGGCTAGATTTGAACCCACCAGCTCAGGTGTATGTGGCTGGCACCTTAGCTGCTTGCACCACAGGAGCCGAGCCTCTTTTTTTTTTGGAGACAGAATCTCACTATGTTGTCATCCTTGGTAGAGCACCAGGGTGTCACAGCTCACAGCAACCTCCAACTCTTGGGCCCAAGCCATTCTCTTGCCTCAGCCTTCCAAGTAGCTGGGATGACAGGTGCCCGCTACAATGCCCGACTATTTTTTGTTGTAGTTGTCACTGTCGTTTTAACTGGCCCAGGCTGGGTTCAAACCCGCCAACTTCAGTGTATATGGCTGGCACCAAAACCACTGTACTACAGGTGCTGACCCCATACTCTGCATTTTCTAGAGTCTTTTTTGGTAATTTCTCAGAGCACTCACAGGTAATGAATAAATCTTTTATACCTTCTTATAACTAATTATTATAGAAAAGTCTGATTTTTAAAAACCTCTAAAAACCAGTTGCTGATAACATTCACCATTGCTTCCTCCAAGTTATTTTTCCCTCCTACACCAAAATTAAATAAGTTTTTTTTCTTAATTTCAGATTAATATGAGGGTATAAACCATTAGGTTATGTAGCTTACACTTGTAAGGTTAAAGTCTGCATCGTGGCTGTGTCCTTCATCAAGGGAGTGTGCCATATATTCATGTATTGTATCCAGTGGGCGGGACCTACTGAACTCCTCCCTTCTTAAATGTAACTGAGTTTTCCTCCCATGTGAGTCTGTGATTTTTAATCTCCCAGTTTCGAACTGGTACTTAGTACATGTGATGCTTGTTTTTCCAATCCTGTGATACTTAGGAGAATGTGAGAAATTTTTTAAAATAATTTTACATTAAAAAAATTAAAATAGTTTTAAGTAGTTGTATTCTATTTCACAAGCCAATTTCCCCCCTTATCTAAGACGCTTGATGCATTCTTATAATCAGTCTACAATGCTTATAAAGTATACCAGAAGAAGCAGCTATATTGCAGGTAAATGTATATAGCAAGAGGCTGGGAAATACTTCTTTCCAAGTTTGTTCTAACCAACTTGGGCCTCAAACAGACTGAGCAACCCTGAAGAGTTCTAACTTTATAACAGGATACAGAAATTCTCAATGTTCAAAAAGACGTAAAGGCAGAATGTTTTTCACAAGTTTAGGGTTACATATATCAGCTCAATTTTAATAAAGGGAAGTAAACTTCCACAGTGACAGAGGCTTCCAATGATATAGGGGAACACATCACATCCTAGCCTGAGAAAAGCTATTGCTTGTCTGTTCAGACCCCTCATGGCCTGGAGCTGCATGGAAGGTGGGAAAGAGAGGCCCAAGTCATCATATGACTTGTAGGTTGTGAAGTTGTTTAAATGGGTGAAAAAGGTGCTTGACCCCATAGCTTCCTTGGTTATTTGAACTAAAGTTGTTTGTGAAGAAAAATATTCAAGAAACGGATCATAAAGAGAGTCTGGGTGACAGAGTGGAAGCAGTGAGCAGTCAGATGTAGATACAGTGTCAGATTGTTTGCAAATTGTTTCAAAAACAAAATTTCAAGGTTTAGGGTAGTCTTCTAATTTGAAAATTAAGGGTCATTTTTTTTACTGGACAATCTATTCCACTAGCTGGTATGGTATCTACTTTTACAGTTTTTGAAAGCTCTTTGGGAAAAAATTGTGCTTAAAAAATATTTATAGAAACTGTTAATAGCAAATTGCTAATCTCTAATTTTTTAAAGCTCAGCTTTCCTAATGCACTGATACAAATCTGAAGTGGAAAAAGTTTCTTAGTAATTATACTTTGGTTACCTAGACACCCCTAAAAATGAGATTTACAATTGAGATGAGCAATTCCCAGCTTCAACTCCATTATAAATCCATGTCCAATTCAAAAGTCATGTGCTAAGTCCTTAGATTTTTCCCAGCCAACAATCTAAGTAAGAGCCCGATTTCATTGACACACACACTTGCACTCCCCAACAACAACACTTCCTTTGAAAAACAGAATGTCACTTCCTCAGTCCAGAGGCCAAAAGTCCCCTGATTCTGATCTGGGGAGCCAAGACAGGAAACTCTGGTAAGCTTCTGCCTCTCCCCCCATGGACAGCCACTGGTGCAGCTGACAGGGGGCAGGGGCTATCCTGAGCTCTCTTGATGCAGTGCAGCTGGAAGGCAACGCTCCCTTCCAGGCTATGGGAGTGAGCCCAGAGAGTCCCGCACGAGTCATTTTCAGGAGGGCATTCTTAGGAAGTGAAGAGGGAGAAGACGGGAGACACCTTTTAGCAATCCTTATTTCCATTTCCAAACTTCTGCAACTACTCCAGGGCCGTTTTAGCCAAATCTCGGTAACTGGCACCATATTGTACTTTGACCTCATCAGGCAGGGTATCCTCTGGTAAGAGATGGAAAAAAAGCCAGAACTCCAGCTCTCAATGCCAGACTGTACCACTTTCCCCCTATACTGCCAGTTTCTTACCTAGAGGGAAGAGGCTGTAGCAGCAATTTCAGTAAACACTGTCGGTTAGCAACACCTGGCAACTGAAAACCTTGATCTCTCCTGACCCCAAAAAGCAAGGAGCGAGCTGCACGATGCAAAACCCGACCAGTCACAGCGGACCAAACTGCAGTGTCACCACAGTGGGGGGTGGGGGAGGTGTGTGTGTGAGGGAGACATACAGAATAAAGGGAAAGAGGGGGGACAAACAAATGAGTCACTTAATACGAGGGCCGCATATGCCGCTGACGCTGGCCATGATGCAGCGGCTGTGGACTGGAAGGAGGCTGGCGGCCACCCGGGAAGGGCGGGCAGAGAAAGGGAAGGGAAGCGGGAGTGAGGCACCTCGCCTTTTGTGAGGCTGGGCCTCTTACGCCCCCCCTTCCCGCCCACTCCTCCGACCCTGCAGGCGAAGCCCATCACGGTTGTTATGGTCCCCGAGCCCCAAGAGTCAACTCTCTCGATCTCCAAAAACAATCAATGCAAACTTCGATACTATATTTAGTTCACGGGCAGACCGGCCGCGGGGGCGCCGCCGCCGCGCCCGCCCGCCGCGCCGAGTAGGAGCCGGAGCCTCACCCTGCGGCCCCGCCCCTCGGCGGCGCACCTGTGACAGGTGAGCAGGTGCCCCACACTCCCCAGAGCAGTGGGGCGTGCCGGGCCCGCCCGGCCTCCCGGAGGCCGGGGCCGCCCCACCGTTGGGGGCGCCAGCCCGAGCCCGAGCCCGAGCCCGAGCCCCGAGCCCCGAGCCCCTCGGCAGGCCTCCGGGCGCTCCCCCAGCCCGTCCCTCGGCGACCGCGCCCGCTCGCCACCCGCACTCACGTAGCGCCTCAACTTCTTCTCAGGAGGCGATTTCCTCAGCCAGCCGGTGCACACCACGTCGCCGCCGCCGCTCATGCTGCCGGCCGACTGGAGCCCGCCGCCGGGTCGCGCGGACAAGGGCGCGGGCCGCTGGGTCAGCCGGCCGCGGTGCGCAGCTCGCGGGGGAGGGGAGGGGCCGGGCGGCCGCGCCGGGGCGAGGGCGAGGACGAGGCGGCGCGCGGGCCGGCGCGCGCCCGCCGACGCCCGCGCGCGCACACGCGCTCTCCCAGCCGCGCCGCGGCGGGGGCGCCACAGCAGGAAGGCCCGCGCTCGCCACGCCCCCGGGAGCGCCCGCACAGACGCGAACGCGGCGCGGGGCTTTGGACTCTAGAGACCCGCGGCCCGCGAGGACGCGAAAAGCTGCGCCTGGCCGCGCCCCGGGGTCCCGCTGGTCCCCTCCGAGTCTCAGCCGGAGGCTGGCGGAGGCAGCCACACCCCTGGTGGTAGTGGTAGGGTTTGTGAAGGGAAGGGACCGCACGCCCTGGATAGCGGATCGATTTTTCCCCGCGGGTGGGTAAGGAAGAGATCCAGAGGCTGCTCACGTTTCCTATCCATTCCCAGAGTTTCGGGTTTCAGTGGGTCAGGTTCCGGCTGAAATTATAACCTGCTTCTCGGCAAGAGTTTCTTGAACTCCAGCACCCTCGGCGGGAGTAACGAAAGAAGGAAATAGACCTAGTACGTCCCCTTTTGCATTCATTGTTTATACAATTGTCTTCACAAGTCTGCAAACTGGGCAGGCAGTATTGTTCCCATTTTACATATAGCCTAGGTCCCAGAGCTAGTACGAGGCAGACGTAAATTTCTATTGTAATTCAGGTGTGTGGAAGCAAGTGGAGCCTGCTCTTCTGCAATAACAGAATTGTTCTAATGTCTGCAGATCAAAGTGGGGGCCTCTTACTGCCAGGAAACAAGGTCCAGCTGGCTCCCTCTCACACTACCTCTGGGAAATCAGAATTCAGAAGAAAAGTCCTAGGATTTGCCGAGTAGAGGTCGCAAAAATTAGTCATTGCATTTCATAGTGAATTGGAAGGCGAGGTACTGTAGAAAAACAAGAAATTGGGGTCACAATTCTCCAGGGTTACAATTCATTGACACAGGCTATGAGACCTCATATGTAAAGTGGGATATAAAGATAGTCTTTCACTGTGATGAAGTTAACAGATAAAAGTATGTAGAAACACAACCCCAGCATGAATAGGAGAGACAGCATCTTGCACTGCCCTATACAATTTTAGACTATTTTGTTCATTTCTCTGTCTCTGTGCAGCTAAGCTAGTTGTTTGAAACAGTTGGACATCCTTTGGTCCAGCAAATGTGGTGGGTTGGGGAAAGGTCACCCCATTTCAGGCAGTTTGTAAAAGCTAATCCCCTGTCATGTGCATCCTGGGAAGTTCAGAGATCAGTACCCTGGATCCAATATGGCACTGACTTTCTTCAGTATCCATTGTGCTGCAGGATGGAATGTAAAGCCAGACTGTCAGGCTATAGCTGGGACCAGAGCTCCCTTACCCTTTCAATTTAAAGATCTTTAAGTCATATACAAAGGGCCACCACCAAAATTATGGACATTTTAACTTTTAGCTTTGAGTACCTTAAAACCCCATAAGATATAAATATTAAAATACTTAAATGTATGCCAAATCAATCAGGAGGCAGTGACTCTTAACCAAAATAAAGCAGTCTTTCTGACTTCATTCACATCTGAGTCATGGTGCCAAGTCTAAGGATTGCAGAGTCTGAGAAATCTGCATGGTTTGGCTGCAGCTGAGGTTTGTGATGCAAGTCAGGCAGACATATGCCCTATCTTTCCCTAGAAGAGTAGTTTTCTTTTGTATATTCTTTGATAGCTACATGATTCAAGACAGACTGGGAGACAAACTCTTTAGGGTCCTATTTTGTTTAGCAAAGCCCCTGTGTTATTTAAAATACCATGTGGAAACAAAAAGTTTTGATGTTTTGTGGCCAAGCAGGAGGGGCCTTGAAATACAACAGTCACAGAGTATCAACTTTAGGAAGCCTCTGAACCCCTCAACCTTCCTCAGAGCTCAGGGAAAGGGGCTTTTCTGTGTTTTTCAGCCCGATTCCCACCTACCTTTCTCTTGCTGCCAGTACCCAGCACAAGCTGCACTTAAAAAATGGGACTGCTCTGAGGTTTCTGGTTGTACCCTGGAGTGGCTCAGTCTTCTGACCCTGAAAGGCGTTCCAGGCCTGGAAACAGCTCGTGGACAAAACGTTCCTGTCTGGGTCTTTGCTAAGTCTTCTCCACTCTTTCTTTCTTTCTTCTTCTTCTTTTTTTTTTTTTTTTTATGCTTCCTTGTTTTCACTGGGGGAAAAACGGAAACAAATTATTTGAATGATTTATTTACATGAAAATAGGCGCCATCTATTGGAACCAGTTGGAGTGACAAGTCAGAGCTCCTCCCTTAGCGCTGTGAGGACATGCATCGCTAGCCTTTAATTTAGGCAATTTTGTTGAAAGATCACTGGTATTTCCTGAGGGAATTAATGACTGGCTCTAACAGTGCTTTGGACCATTAATTCTATATTCTCATCAAATTCCCAGGAAATGACCATCTTAAGGGGAGGGAACATTACAGAAATGCATACTAGAAGAAAAGCATGAGTACCACTTTTATCCCTGCTCCCATCTCCCTGCTCCCTACAAAGCCTGGGGGCCTAAAGTGTATGTTTTGGCTTTGAATGTCATCAGTGACAGACTGCACCTGTGCCTGTCTGGGAGTTGAGGGTTTGTGGCCAGCAGCAGGTGCATGGCTGGTGGAATGCTCCCAGAAACGGGGTGAAGGGCTGGAAGGGGAGCTGTCCTCAACTGCACACCAGGCTGGCGTGATTAATACCACCCACGCCAAGCCTGACGTCAGTGATTGGAGTGGGGGTAGGGAATGGGTGTTTGTGTCCTAGCTCATCTTCTTTTTTTCCCCTTCAATTCAGTCGACAGGTTAATTTCAAAGTTGAGTGCTGGTTGCCAAGGTCAGTGTGACCAGCTGAGCCACCTCAGCTAGTGATTTTCAGGACACTCATCTCTCAGGCACACTGAGGTATGTACATCTTTAACGTCTGGTTACTTTAAGCCTACTTGGTTCCCTCTGGATGAGGATAAGATTTGGAGGAAGGCTTGGGGTGTGGTCAAAGACCTCATTGGGTTTCTTCCCAGGCTGTGGCTGCTAACAGTCTGACAGTTACTTTACACTACACCCAATGGGAAGTATTAGAACTTCATTAGAGAGAAAAGGAGTTTTCTCTTTTGTAGATAACCAGAACCAGTGCTAGTAGCTTTGTGGCAGTTAGGCTCACAAAACACTGCTGCTGACATTGGTGGGGGTGGTAAGCTCATCGTGTTGGACAAAACCTGCTACAAAATCAGTTGACATATTTGCCCAAGAACAAAGACTGCAAAGGACCTGGAGAAAGTGCCTTCCTGCTTCATACCTTACTTTGCATGCTGGCCCCTTACTTGCTTTGCAGAGAGAACTGCTATCTTGAATTAGATTTTGGACATATGTTTAGACTTTCCCCCATTTCCCAATAGAGTTGTTCATTCTTTTTTTTTGCATTCACACTACCCCTATACAAATTTGGTTATCACAGTGTACCACAAATATCTGTTTACTTGTCAAGGAACTGTGAGTTCTTTGAGGGCAGTAATGAATGTATCTTCCTCATGTTCATAGCCTCAGAGCTTCCTGGCATGGTGCCAGGCACACAATAGATGCTCATTAAGTATTGTGAGAATGAAAGAACCAACCTATAAAGCAGGTGTCCTCAAACTGCAGCCCACGGGCCACATGAAGTGGTATGAATTGTATTTGTTCCCATTTTGTTTTTTACTTCAAAATAAGATACGTGCAGTGTGCATAGGAATTTGTTCATAGTTTTTTTTTTAAACTATAGTCCGGCCCTCCAATGGTCTGAGGGACAGTGAATTGGCCCCCTGTTGAAAAAGTTTGAGGACGCCTGCTATAAAGGATGTTAGGTGGGGGCTGTGGACTAATGGAACATCTAGAACTCTCTGATCCATCCATACCAGAGAAGGTATTTATAAAAGTATTTTTAATTGACAGATAACATTGCATGTATTTATCATGTATAACAGGATGTTCTAAACTGTATATAAACATTGTAGAATGGTCAAATCTAGCCAATTAACAAATGCTTGTAGATAACCAGATAGTTATCATTTTTATGGTGAGAACACAGGATCCATTCTGTTTGCATTGTGTTTAAACCCACAGGGACTGATCTATCTGGAAGGGCTGAGCCAGTAGGTGAAGGCAATTTTAGATATTTCACTTTTAAAGATGCTATAGGGTTAGATATGATGGCTCACACCTGTAATCCCTGTACTCTAGGATTTGAGAAGCAGAGGTGGGAGGATCACTTGAGGCTAAGAGATCAAGAACAGACTGGGTAACACAGTGAGACCTCCATCTCTACAAAAAAATGAAAAAGTTAGCTAGGTGTGTTGGCATGTGTCTGTAATCCCAGCAACAAAGGAGGCCAAGGTAGGAGGATTGCTTGAGGCCAGGCAGTCAAGGCCAAGGCTCAGTGAGCTATGATCATGCCATTGCAGTCCAGCCTTGGTGACAGAGGGAGAGACCTTGTCTCAAAAAGGAAAAAGAAGTGGTAGAACGTGGTGGCTCACACCTATAATCTCAGCACTTATGAGGCCGAGGTAGGTGGATTGCCTGAGTTCACAAGTTTGAGACGAGCCTGAGCCAGTGCAAGATCCCCCATCTCTTCAAAATAGCTAGGCATTATGGTGGGCACCTGTAGTCCCAGCTACTTGGAAGGCTGAGGCAAGAGAATCTCTTAAGCCCAGGAGTTTGAGGTTGCTGTGAGCTGTGACACCATGGTACTCTACTGAGGGCAACAAAGTGAGACTCTGTCTGGAAAAAAAAAAGAAAAGAAAAAAAAAAAAGGATGGCTTAGGGCCCATGGCTCCGTGGTTAGGGCACTGGCCACATACACCAAGGCTGCCCAGGCCTGCTATAAAACAATGACAACTGTAACAACAACAACAACAACAACAAAAAAAAAAACAGCCAGGCATTGTGGGGGGCACCTGTAGTCCAAGCTACTTGGGAGGCTGAGGCAAGAGAATCGCTTAAGCCCAAGAGTTTAAGGTTTCTGTGAGTTATGATACCATGGCTTTCTACCCAGGGTGACATAGTGAGACTGTCTCAAACAATAAAAAACAAAAAAGTCTCTATCTCTTGGGAAGTTTCAAAAACAATGTCTCTTTTGACCTTTGACTTCTAGGTTTCCAAACTCTGATGCCATAAACTCCTCTGATACTCTCCTTTCTCTGGGTTACACTCTGTGGCAGTACTAAGAGGCTTTAGCACTTAACCATTCTTGTACCCAGACACAACCATTGCAAAGCTGAAGAAATCATGTCCTCTGACTCAAAGTGGTTTCACTGAAAAGATGACCAGAAATGCCATTTTCTTCGGCAACTCATGATGCAGATTTCTTAGTCTTTGTTTTCCTGGAGATTCAAAGGCCTCAGGAGAGCATGTCATCTAACTCTGTAATTCTACCAGAGTTACCCAAGATGACTGACCCATACAGCCAGTGAGGGGTTGGTAAATATTTCAAAACTGGCTCTTGATTTGCAATATACCCCAATTTTTGTGACATAAATACATACTTATTCCATTCCCCCATCCCCATGGCCAATTTCAAGCTATCAACTTAATGTCCTTGAATACAGAGTTAGGAGATACACAGTAATACACCATTACTTAGTATTTCCAATATAAACATACAATAGATATAAATGATGCCAAGAGCAGAGATAAAAGTAAAATGTAAAATAATTAGCAAGTAATGAGTCTGAGATATGTATTCCCTTTGTTTTTAATATAACATTTAATTGTAAGTTTATGAGACTTAATTTTAAGTTATTTTAAAGTGCAAAATTCAGTGGTTTCTAGTATATTCATTGACTTGTGTGACCATTCTTGCTAATTCCAGCACACTTTTTATTACCCCCCAAACAAACTCCATATCCCTTAACTATAGCTCCCCATTCTCCTGATCCCAGCCCCTAGCAACCACTAATCTATCTTTTTCTCTGTATGGATTTTCCAGCTCTGAACATTTCAGATAACCAGGGTCATAACATGTGGTCTCTTTTGTCTGACTTCTTTCTCTTTGTATGTTTTCATGTTTCATCTATGTTTAAGCATTAGCAGTTCTCTATTCCTTTTTATGGCTGAATATTATTCTGTTATATGTGTATACCATTTTTTAAAATATGGAACGCTTCATGAATTTGTGCACCTTCCTTGCATAGGGTCATGCTAATCTTCTCTGTATCATTCCAATTTTAGTATATGTGCTGCTGAAGCAAGCACTACCATTTTTTTTTTTTTTTTGAAACATCTCACATCTCACTCTGTTGCCCTAGGTATGCAGTGGCATCATCATAGCTCATTGCAACCTCAAACTCCTGGGCTGAAGCAATCCTCTTGCCTCAGCTGGCCGAATAGCTAGGACTAATATATATGTGTGCCACAATGCCTGGCTAATAGAGATGGGGTATCATTCTTTTTTTTCTTTTTTTGAGACAGAGTCTCACTATGTTGCCCTCAGTAGAGTGCTGTGGTGTCACAGCTCACAGCAACTTGCCCACCACAATGCCCAGCTATTTTTTGATTGCATTTGTCGTTGTTTAGCTGGCCGGGGCCAGGTTCGAACCCAGCCTGGGAGTATGTGGCTGGTACTGTAACCACTGTGCTATGGGTGCCAAGCCAGGGGTGTCACTCTTGCTCAGGCTGGTCGCGATATACCACATTTTATTTATCTATCCATCAGTTGGTGGACATATCAACTATTTCCACTTCTTCATTATTACGAATAACGTTACTATGAACATTCCAAGTGCAAATTTTTATGTGAACATATGTTTTCAGTTCTCTTAGGTATATACCCAGAAGTGGAACTGCTGAGTCATAAAGTCACTTTGTTTTACATTTTAGGGAACTGCTTAACTGTTTTCCACAGTAGCTATACCATTTTACATTCCCACCAGCAATGTGTGAGGGTTCCAGTCAGTCTATGTTTTCCCCAGTGGTTATTTTCCATTACAATTTAATTTTAATGTTATATTTTAACAGCCAGCTTACAAAATTCTTCACAATTGAGCAATCTATTCTAATAAGTCTTCTTTGAGCCAATTCTAGTATACCACTGTATAGAGCCCACAAAAGAAAATCCCACCACCTTCTTGCTAGTCTGTTCTGCTTTATTTTTATTTTTATTTTTTGCTAGCACGAGCAATACTAAGATTTGAATTTCCTTTTTCTTACATCCTTCCTATAGAAAACTGAAACAAAAGATGTCAGGTTCCCTTCTCTTTGGGAATTAAGACAATTTTTGACTGCTGGAGAATTACAAGGTTTTCTTCTCCCACTAAGCACTTTAGGCAGAACAGGGTGTTATCCTCCTACATTTGTGTTGAGAAACAATAATAAACTCAAAATGTATCTTCCTGACACCCAGATGTATCTTTTGGATGAGCTCTCAAGTAGTTGCTTCAACAGGGCAAACAGCTGTGGTCTGTTTCAACATAATTTGATGTAATCAGGGTTAATTTTGATGATGTAGTAACTCTGAAGACTTTTTAAACTGGATTACTGTTGGGTCAACAATCATGTGGCATTACATTTAGTGGCTGAAACAAAAGCCAGAATTAAAACAGCTTCCCCTCAACCCCTTCTAAATGACAGTCCCACTGGGAATAGAAGTTATCAGGCACATTTAACACAATTAGCTAAAAAAGGAAAGTAGACGCAGTCAAATTACATGTAAGCATCTTCACAGTCCAGTGTCAAAACAGGATAGAGCTGGAAACTTATTTATTGTTGTTGTTTTCTTTTCCTAGGGTGGTTAGAAATATGTTGGCAGCAATCATTATAATTTAACATTTTCAAAACATTTTAGGAGGAAGCCCCATGATTTTCCTCTGAAATTTTCTTGAACAAATGATTTTAGCAGTTCACAGCTCTCCTCTATTTTCCATGCATGTCTTCAAAATGACTATTTTAAGTGAGCACTAAATTCACGGTGTGACCTAGCAGGACTTTGAAGGAATGTGGTATACGAAGCCTTGCACACATTTGGAACTTTCTGAAGAGCCAGGTCCTTATCTTACTTTCATAGATTTGGCCATTATTATTTATGGCCAGTCTAATATCAGGATCAGGGCTGCTCAAGGCACACACATTTTTAAACTTAGTCTCTTATAGTTTTTAGTTTTGGCTAGGCTGAAACACAGCTAAGGTCCATGATGCAGGCCATTCTTAATACAGTTCTGGAAAGCAGAGTCTTCAAAAATAGATGCTTTGGGAAGCTGCCAAATGTGTTGGTTCTTCAAAATCTTTAATCCAATTGTGTGGTTCCAAAAAGATCTGACAGGTGTCCAATCTTCTCTTTTAAATAAGCCTCCATTCATTTGCTTTCTGTTTCTTCGTGGCTTAGAATACTAAGAAACTTGAAAAGCAAAGAAATCATTTACCATCCTACTGTATCTTGTTTTATCAGAAATTCTCCATCCCTCCAAATAATTTCCTAATTAATATAATATGTAGGTGTCATTAAAAAAGTAATGAGACTAAAAATATAAGTAGTAAGTATTCTTCTTATAACTCAGATGGCATATTAATTTGGCTTCTTTTAGTTGCAAAAGCAGATACTCATTTCAAACTCATTCAAGCTCAAATGGGGAATTTGTGTAAGAAAGTGGGTATATCCCATGGAACCCAAGAAAAAGCAGAAAAATCTGGTCTCAGGAAGAGTAGCAACCAAGTAATAAACATGGAAAAAGCTAGGTGTTCAGTTTCTATGTGTGTTTTTGTGTGTGGCTCTGAGGCCATATGGTTTTTTCATCTCTGAACATTTTGCCTTCACTTCTTTCTTTCTGATGGCTGCTTTCCCTATTTCAGGAAGCACATAGTTGCTTTACAGCTCCTAACTTTTTTTTTGAGACAAGAGTGTTACTTGGTCACCCTGGGTATAGGGCAATGGCATCCTAGCTCACAGCAACCTCAAACTCTTGGGCTCAAGTGATCCTCTTGCCTCAGCCTCCTGAGTAGTTGGGACTATAGACACCTGCCACAACAATGACTAGTTTTTCTTTCTTTCTTTTTTTTTTTTAAAGATGGAGTCTGTTGCTTTTGCTCAAGCTGGTCTCAGCTCCTGAGCTTAAGCAATCCACCCTCCTCAGCTTCCCAGAGTGTTAGGATTACAGGTATGAGCCACTGTGCCCAGCCTGTAACTCCTAATTTTATATGTTACTGGTTCAAGTATTCAGTCCAGACTCTCTAATGTTCTCAACATTAATTTCTCAAAAGAAAATGAAGCTAGTACATTCTGGGTCAGTTATCTACCACTACTCTAATCAACAAGAGAAGCTTAGGCCCCCAATATGTCTGCTAGGGAAACACTGGCTAAGACAGGGATGGGGGAATTCTCAGAGTAAAGACAGGTTTGACAACTGAGTAGACATTTTGAAAGGTGTTTTAACAGGGAGTTGAGAATCAATCTTCTTTTTCTCAGGACACACCCAGTATCTATCCCTTGAAATTTCAAATACACGTAGAAAAGCATATATTACCATTCAAATACAAAATATATTTATATTCAAATGCATATGTTACTGAGGAATGTTTTCTTATGTACATGTTCTTCACATCTCAGTAGGGATTTTCTGAGAACTTCCCCTTAAGTTCAGCACAGGAATAACAAGATAAACAAGACCAGGTTCTTAAGAATTTCAGGACCTGCCGGGTGTGGTGACTCATGCCTGTAAATCTAGTGCTCTGGGAGGCCAAGGTGGGTGGATTGCCTGAGCTCAGAGGTTCAAGACCATCCTGAGCTGGAGTGAGTCAGAGTGAGACCCCATGTCTACCAAAAAAAGCTGGGCATTGTGGTGGGAGCCTGTAGTCCCAGCTACTTGGGAGGCTAAGGGCAAGAGAATCGCTAAAGGAAGACAAGAAAATCTAAAAAAACCCCTTCAAACTAAGATGAGTAAAAGCCAGTTGGAAGTAAAATTAAAAAAAACAAAAAAAAGAATTTCAGGACCTTTCTAGGGAGAGAAATAGACAGATTATCTATAGTAGAATGTGGTCAATATTATAACAAGGGTATGTTCAAAGTGGTGTGGAGGCACAGAGGAATTATCAACCAACTGCATGGGGACTGAAACTGATAAGGTTAAGTTTTATCTTGTTTTGGGGTACCCTACAGAAAGGTAGAATAAGTATTAATTAATATTCATTGAATTAGATGATGTAAGTAATAGTTACTTCAATTTGGAGGCAATAAACTTATCTAGATGTAGAGAAAAAGGTGGGGATAACCACTAATTGAAAATCTGAGCAACTTCAACTAAGTTCATGTGAGATTTGCTTCTGATTTTCTTCTCTCAATGGAATATATTCATTCAACAATATTTACTGAGCACTTACTGTGCACAAGGCACAGGGCTAGGTGCTGGGGATGTAACGATGAACAGTATAGAGATGGTGTTGTGTACAAGTCTTCTAAGTTACTGTATTCCTGAAGCAATGCTAGGAAAGACGCCTTAGAAATTACCCTCAGTAACAGATTCATAAAGATAGCTTGCTAGCTAAACTCATTATTACTTTTGATTCCTACCTTTTAGTCCTACGTTCAGGGACTGACTGGCTTCAGACATGGATTTGTGCTGAAAAGGTTAGTTTAAAAATCTGTGAAACATCTCAGAAACATAAAGAGGGAAAGCTAGGTTTGAGATTTTTTTTTTTGAGAGATAGTCTTAATCTGTTTCCCAGACTACAGTGCCCTGACCTCAGCCTGCCTCACTGTAAACCTCAAACTCCTTGTGCTCAAGCCGTCCTCCTCCCTGAGCCTCCAGAGTAGCTCTGGCTACAGGCAACTGCCACAACATCTGGCTAATTTTTCTATTTTTAGTAGAAACGAGGTCTTGCTCTTGCTTAGGCTGGCCTTGAACTCCTGAGCTCAAATAATCCTTCCATCTCAGCCTCCCAGAGTGCTAGGACTACCTGTGTGAGCTACCATGCCCAGCCTTTGGAATGGTTTTTTAAAGGAATATTTCTCTTTGGTCTGATGGACATATTCCCCCACCCAATATACTTTTTTGGTTTACCTCAATGATTAATTAACAGTATTTTATTTATTTATTTTTTGAGACAGAGCCTCAAGCTGTCACCCTGGGTAGAGTGCTGTAGCATCAAAGCTCACAAGTAACCTCCAACTCCTGGGCTCAAGCGAGTCTCCTGCCTCCGCCTCCCAAGTAGCTGGGACTACAGGCATCTTCCATCACGCCTGGCTATTTTTTGGTTGCAGCCGTCATTGTTGTTTGGTGGGTCCAGGCTGGATTCAAACCTGCCAGCTCAGGTGTATGTGGCTGGCGCTTTAGCTGCTTGAGCCACAGGCGCCGAGCCTAATTAACAGTATTTTAATGAGTGCCCACTATGTGCCAGACACTCTTCAAGGTACTGCAGATAAAAAGATGAATGAGCTCTTATCTCTGTGGTTGTGGGAGCTCACATTCTGGCAGAGAGGACAAATGGCAGCACATGCAAAAGATACTGAGGAAGGATAAGGGAAGGAGGTCGTCTGGAAACCATTGTTCAACTCTTGGTTTCCTGTAGTAAAATAATATAAACACTAACAGGTGAAAAATGTAGAAATTCAAGTGGCATTTTGGAGTGTCTTGAAATAAAGCCTTATGGCCTGGCTCAGTGCCTATAGCTCAAGTGGCCAGGGCGCCAGCCATATACACCGGAGCTGGCAGGTTGGAATCCAGCCCAGGCCCACCAAACAACAATGACAACTATAAAAAAAATAGCTTGGTGTTGTGGGCACCTGTAGTCCCAGCTACTTGGGAGACTGAGGCAAGAGAATCACTTAAGCCCAAGACTTTGAGGTTGCTGTGAGCTGTGACGCCACAGCACTTTACCCAGGGTGACAGCTTGAGACTCTGTCAAAAAAAAAAAAAAAGCCGTATAGCCTCAGAAAGTATAATTTTATATATATATATATATATATATATATATATATTTTTTTTTTTTTTTTTTTTTTTTTTTTTACAAAGAGTTTAATTATTTCACCCACAGTTGATTGCTGTAAATTTCACTGCTCAAAGCAACCAAAAACTATTGGGCTTAAGTGATTTTATTGCCTCAGCTGAGTCCCAAGTAGCTGGGACTATAGGCACCTGCCACAATGCCCAGCTATAGAGCTGTTAATGTTTTGATTCTCAGTGACTAAAAAGTGCAGCCTGAGAAAGTCACCAAAGCCCATTTCCAGACATGTGGAGACAAGTAATGCCAAGTCAAGGTGTAGGGCACACCCCAACCCTATGGTGGGACAAGCATTCTGAGCATGGGATTTTTTTTTAGTGACTGAGTCTTACCATATTGCCCTCGATAGAGTGCCATGGCGTAACAGCTTACAGCAACCTCTAGCTCTTGGGCTTAGGTGATTCTCTTGCCTCTGCCTCCCAAGTAGCTGAGACTACAGGTGCCCGCAACAACACCGGGCTATTTTTTTGCAGTTTGGCTGGGGCCTGGTTCAAACCTGCTACCCTCCGCCAGAGCATGGGGATTTAAAAAAAAATTTTTTTTTAATTGTTGGAGATTCATTGAGGGTACAATAAACCAGGTTACACTGATTGCATTTGTTAGGTAAAGTCCCTCTTACAATCGTGTCTTGCCCCCAAAAGGTGTGGCACACACCAAGGCCCCACCCCCTCCCTTCTTCCCTCTCTCTGCTCTTCCTTTCCCCACCCCTCCCTCCTTCTTTCTCTCTCTGCTCTCCCCTTCCCCCACCCCCACCGTGTCCTTAATTGTCATTAATTGTCCTTGTATCAAAATCGAGTACATAGGATTCATGCTTCTCTGTTCTTGGGATGCTTTACTAAGAATAATGTGTTCCACTTCCATCCAGGTTAATACAAAGGATGTAAAGTCTCCATTTTTTTAATGGCTGAACAGTATTCCATGGTGTACATAGACCACATCTTGTTAATCCATTCCTGGGTTGGTGGACATTTAGGCTGCTTCCACATTTTGGTGATTGTAAATTTCTGTATTCTTTTCTGTAAATAAATCCTGTCTTACCACTGATCTGTGGTCTGCAGATTCATTCTTCGAATCACCGAGACCAAGAACCTACTGAAGAGTGAAATTCCAGTATCAATGACCTATCGGTTACTAATATTTTGAGCAAATGTTGGTGTTTCTATATGATGAGCACATTAATACCAAAATCCTTGCTCTAAACAAGGATTTGAGAAGAAATTGCATGCACTGTGCACTACATGGTGCCTGGGGCACAGGAAAGGATTAATACTTACCAGAACAGAATAAAACAAATCCAAACCAAGCCACTGTGTTCTCAGGACTAGCACAAGCTCTCTGATCTCCTAAATTCCTTCTGCACGCAGATTGGCACCGGCAGGCTCGTGGAAGGAGGATCTGTTTGTCGGGCATTCCCTGCCCAGTGCCCATCACTTGACCTTGGTAATGCTGGAGCATGTCAGCCTCCTGGTGTGGGAAGCAAACTGGTGATTTTAAATACCTCCCCCTTCAATCTTCCTGTAATTACCAAGGGAGTCTGCTTTTCTGTTCTTTATTTTCAAATTGCAGAAATTCCACCTAAACTTGTCCTTGATAGCCCACTTTCTGAAAAAGACAGACGATGGGACTCCGAGGAGAAAAAGAACTCAATTACGGCAGTGACAGAATCTGCCAATATCGACCTAGGGGTGGTTTTCTGTCTTATTTAGGTGGCATTTTCACCAGTAGGGACTGGGCAAAGTCCTAGTGATGTATGCAATTCGACAGGCATTTCTGTTGCCACCGCAGGGCTGACTGTATTTGTATAATCATTTAATTTAAAGAGGTCAGTTGGTTACGAGCTCAGAATAAGACGGTCCTGGGCTCAAATCCACATCAGTCATCTGCTCAGTAGGCACTTTTGGATAATATGTTAACTTCTTTTTTTTTTTCTTTAGAGGCAGAGTCTCACTTTATCGCCCTTGGTAGAGTGCCGTGGCATCACAGCTCACAGCAACCTCCACCTCCTGGGCTTAGGTGATTCTCTTGCCTCAGCCTCCCGAGTAGCTGGGACTACAGGTGCCTGCCACAACACCTGGCTATTTTTTTGTTGCAAATTGGCCAGGGCCGGGTTTGAACCCGCAACCCTTGGTATATGGGGCCAGCGCCCTACCTGCTGAGCCATAGGCACTGCCCTAATTTGTTAACTTTTTTGCACTCTTTAGCCCAAAATGAGGATAATGATAGCGGACTCTCTCTTGGCAGCTCTCGTGAGGGTTATGGAAGATAATGTTCAGAAACTACTTATCTCTGCCTGGCACAGAGTAAGCATTTGACCTGTTCACTTACTCACCAAAAATCTATTAAGTACCTACTATGTGCCAGGGACTGATCCACATTCTGGGGTTTTAGCAGTGAATGAAAGAGTCCAACTCCAGGCTCTCAGAAAGCCCACAGTCTAGTTGGGGGACACTAAGGATAAACTTATAAAATCCTATAATATAGCTGGAGCTATGTGGGATGAGCAGTGAAGCAGTTTTTTAATTTATTTTTATTTTTTTTTATTTTGCTGCGGCAGGTTTTGAACCCACCACCCCCTAGATATGGGGCTGGCACCCTCTCTTAAGCCACAGATGCTGCTGTAGAAGTACTTTGGGGTTTTTTGCAGTTTTGGCTGGGGCTGGGTTTGAACCAGCATATGGGGCAAGCGGCCTCCTCTTTTGAGCCACAGGCGGTGCCCCTAGCAGTACTTTTTTTTGACAAGGGGAATGCTGGGTTTTTTTTTTTTTTTGGTCTGGAGAGTTTTTTTTTTTTTTTTGGAGCAGGGGAGGTCAGGAAAATAACACTGGGGAAGAGATCTGAGTGAAGAACAGGAGGCAAGGCATGGGGCGGCCTGCAGGAAGTGTGCTCCAAACAGAAAGAGCCCCACACGCCAGGCTGTGGCAGAAGGAGCTAGTATGGTTGAGGCCAGCAGAGAAGGCAGAGAGGTGGCTGGGAGCCCGGCGGTGTGTGGCTGGATCCAAGAGGTCATGGGAAGGGCCAGTCAGCAGGTGGCTAAGGTGTGTAGGCCAAAGAGCCCTCCGAGGCCACAAAAGTTTTCTCTTTCCTCAGCTCCTTCCCATTCTACCTTCTTGCACCTGGTGTAGTCACAGGCAAACATCTGTATCCTGTACCAACCTGGAAAATCTTTTCATTTGATGACCATCCCTTGTCCTGTTCTTGATTCCAAGAGAGCTTAAAGTCTTGTAAGAACTGAAATTTCAGAAACCCAATTTAGAGAAGGCATTTTCTTGCCCTTTTTCTGAGCTGGGGTGTCTCTGTTGCCCAGGCTAGAGTGCCATGGCATCAGCCTATTTCATAGCAACCTCAAAGTCCTAGGTTGAAAAGATCCTCCTGCCTCAGCCTCCTGAGTAGCTTGGACTGCAGGCACCTGCCACAATGCCTGGCTAATTTTTCTGTTTTAGTAGAGATGGGATCTTGTGTTCGTTCAGACTGGTCTCTCCAACTCCTGGGCTGAAGGGATCCTCCCACCTCTGCCTCCCAGAGTGCTAGGATTATAGTCACAAGCCACTGTTTGTTTTGGTTTTAGAGACAGGGTCTTTCGCCTAGGCTGGAGTAAAGTGGTGTGATCATAGCTCACTACATCCCCAGACTTCTAGGCTCAAGTCATTCTCCTGTCTTAGCCTCCTGAGTAGCTACTACAGGTGTGCACCACCACACCTGGCTTATCAACAGGCATTTGAATAAACTACTTCGTAGCACATGCTTACTCTGCCTTCTCTAATTCACTATTATTAATAATATTAATAAGTATTACTCAGTTACTAAGTATTTCCTAACAATAGATTGACTTTATTTACTTCCTGGGAAGGTATTTGTATGTTTGATTCACCTACCTGAAAATGAACCCAAACTACTTGCTTATTCAACAAACATGAAGGTCATATTTACGTTTTCCAGGAACAAAAACTAAAAGTCATTAATTGCCTGTTTCCTTTAGGACACAGAGGTAAATGCTTTATTTTCAAACACCAGAAACAACACAAAGCAGAAAATCTACTTGAAAATGTGAGCTGTCTATCAAAAATGTGTTTGATGATATGTAACAGACTGATGAGGCCGTGGTGACCATCTCCTCCTGTTGGGGACAGAATCTTGTCTTGGAGGATGCCACGCTGAGTCTGGATTCCAGATCCAATGAATCTGTGAGATAATAGCTATTGTTTCACATCACTAAACTTGGTGGATAATTTGTTGTTCAGTCATTGGGAATTCATACATAGCTCATAGATGAATTGTTTTTTCTTTTACCCTTTCCTCAACATCCTGGTACAAAGAAATACTTTAGGAATAGACTATACACTAGGTTTACAATGTAAGTCAGCTCCACAAATGTAAGCTCAAAACTGAAGAGCTGGATTCTCTTACTACAGGTATTGGAATGTATGTGAATAGTGAAAACACTTGGGACTGATATATTAATAATAAAGTAAATGCTTTAGAATTCTTCTATTATTCTCTGATCTGAAACCTATTACAAAATAATTGAGGAACACATCCATTTTCCATACATGTTAGCATTCAGGCCCTGTGCCAGCCTTGTGGCGAGGTGCAGGGGATGTGAGGTGATGGCCTCCCACACTCACAGTTGTCACTACCAACTGTTCCCACGGTGTTCACACTACCACTTCACAGGCCTAAGAAGAGGTCTTGATTTCCTATAGAGAGGGTCTTCGGTTTGGATGAAACTTTTACCTACTGTTTCAGTAGTGACACTTGCTCTTATAAAATGTAGGTCAGTAGGAGGACAAATCATGAATTGGGACTAGAAATTGGATTTGAAGAAAAAGTGAAGAATGACAAATTATCCCCCCCACCATTTACCTGAAAAATTTCACCAGGTGCAAAGGAGTTATAAATATTGTTTAAAATTCCAGAGTTAAGTAATTATATAGGACTGTAGAGAATGGTTTACTCCAGGGCAGGCACTGTTCTGCTGATAAACAGCTGGAGGTAAAACAAAAAATATCCCCTGAAAGGCTGAAATGGCATCAAGGCAAATAGGTCTGTTTATGTGGGGAGGATGGCCTTGGATAAACATATAAATAAACCCCAAATAAGAAGCACTTTTCATGTAAAAAGAACTGGATTTTTGCAAATTATTCTTAGTTTGCTAAGTGGGAATATTGCTAAAGTTTATCTGAATAATCAGGAAGGAAACAAGACTAGAATTAACCAGAAAAGCCGGCTAGAATGCCATTAAAACTTGCTTGTAGAGTCATAAAAATTGTTTGGAAAACCAATGCTTATAATAAATATTTGTTTCTCTCTAGTTCCAGCTCCGCGGCTGATGTACGTGCGCAGACAGTGAGTGCAGTCACAGCCTTTCCTGGAACATCTACTGTTCTATGTATTTATCCTTCTTACTCTCTAAACCACAAAAGCCCTGAAAACAGTTCAATTTATTTATTTTTTTTTATAAATCCCCAAACTAGTTCAATTCCTGGCCCATAATAGATGATCAAAAAGTGCTAATTGAATGAATAATTGAAAAAGTGAAGGATCTTGAAGGAAAACTTGTCTGAAGCCTCAGTACCATAATTCTTCATCAGAAGAGGGGCTCACTGGGCCTTCTTTTCACCCCAACAAACCACCAGCCAAAAATGTGAACTGAAGCAGGGGGATTCCTCCTTGGATAGGAGCCTCCATCCTAAGAATACTATGAATCTCGTCTTATGAATCGTGTCTCACATGAATCAGCAAAAGCATTTTCAATAAGGGCTCAAAGGAGGATCTTGACTCAGAGAATATATCGAAAATAAACACAAGACTAAAATTAAGATGAAAGGAATGTGGGAATCAACAAAATAATTTTTGAAATAGTTGAAAACATAGTCAAAGTCCCAGCAGTTTGGAGGAGTGATCTTCACCAAACATGTGATTTAAAAACTATTGCAGAGCAAAAAAAAAAAAAAAAAAAGGAAAACTTTCCACCTCATTCCATGATTCCATGAGGCTAGAAGATTCCTCACACTAAACTGGAGAAGGGAGTAAAACAAGCAGAAATGACAGAAAAAACGAAAGCCACCAACAGGGTTCCCACAGATTTCATCTTCCCTCTGCCTGAGCACTTGGTGTGGGGCTCAGAGTCCAGGGAAGTCACAGGGCGTGGGTCAGTGGGCGGGGCTGCTGCGAGACTCGGTGGTCCTTTTGGTGGGGCAAGGCTGGTAAAAGGGAAGGGAGATCAGAACTCAGCTAGTATCTTTGACCATTGTAGAAAATGAGTTAGCATTTTCATGGGGAAAGTTACATCTGCCAGAGAAAGAATTCAATATCTGATCGACAGAACCCCCTTCCCCAACAGAAATGAGCTGTATAGCCCAGACAAGTGTCCTACATGTGAGAACTGCATCTATTTACACTGGGGCATCTTCACACCAGGGAAGGCCTAGCCTGCTTGTGGACAAAATGTCACAAATGTCATAAAATGTCACATTAGATTTGTGGAGTAGTAGCAAGAACAGGGAAGAGTCAGAAGGCCCAGTGGAGTCTTACCTATAACCTTTACTAGCTTGCAGAGCCTTTGGAAATCATTCAGCATCTGAGATCCTGTCTCCTTGGTAAACAGGAGGTGAGGATACCTAAGGCTAACCTCAGGGCGTGTTGAGAATTAAACAAGACTGCAGGTGAGGAATTTAGGATTTGTACTATATTAAAGAGGACTGTTTGTAGGGGAGAAGCTTCAAGAGCTATTGATAAATCATATTCTAATTCCATTACTTATTAAACCACTCAGTTGTAATCTTGAGTATGTTGCTTAACCTCTCTAGGCTTCAGTTTCCTCATCTATTAATGAGGAAAATACTATTCATCTAACAGGGTTGTTGTGATGATTAAGTTAGTGTTTATGCTAGACCTGCAAATGTTTATTAAATAAAATAAAAATTAGACTAATTAGGTGTCCCAAAAGTTGTTTTTTATAAGACTATGGCTTACTGAGTGTTAAATAAGACAATGAAACAAGATTTTATGCAAACTTGCTGTGAATGGGACAGAGCATTAATAACTAGAATTTACAGAGAAATCAAATTAATTAAAAAGAAAAGAGTAGGCTCAGTATCCATAGTACAGTGGTTATGGCTCCAGCCACATACACCAAGGCTGGCAGATTGACAACTGAAACCAAATGTAGTTGTGTGTTGTGGCAGGTGTCTGTAGTCCCAGCTACTTGGGAGGCTGAGGCAAGAGAATCGCTTGAGCCCAAGAGTTAGAGGTTGCTGTGAGTGATGATGGCACAGCACTCTACTCAGGGCAACATAGTGAGTCTCTGTGTCAAAAAAAGGAAGGAGCAAACAATCCCATTTATAAGTGGGCAAGAGACTTGAACAGAAACTTCTCTGAAAAAGACAGATGAAGGGCCAACAAATACACAAAAAAATATTCACCATCCCTAACTATCAAAGAAATGCAAATCAAAACCACCCTGAGATATCACCTAACTCCAGTGAGAATAGCCCACATCACAAAGTCCCAAAGCTGCAGATGCTGGTGTGGATATGGAGAGAAGGGAACAATTCATACTGCTGGTGGGACTCCAAACTAATATAGCCTGCATGGAATGAAGTACGGAGAATCCTCTAGGAGCTAAAAGTAGACCTTCCATTTGATCATGCAATCCCATTACTACGTTTCTAGCCAGAAGGAACAAACATTTTATCACATGGATATTTGTACTAGAATGTTTATCAAAGCTCAATTTACAATTGCCAAGACATGGAAGCAACCCAAGTGCCCACTAACCCAGGAATGGAGACTTTACATCTTTCATATTTACCTGGGTGGCACTGAAGTGCATTCTTCATAGCAAAGTATCACAAGAATGGAAAAGCAAGTATCTAACATACTCAATACTAATATAAAACAAATAGAAAAACAATTATATGCCCATAAGAAAAACACACAAGTATATTGAAGTGAGGGGTGGGGGAAGGAAGGAGGGACAGGGGAAGAGGAAGGAGGGAGGGGGATTGTTAAGCTCCCACCTAATGTGCACAATGTAAGGGTGTACACAGCACACCCCCTGGACGAAGGGCTCAACTACAGCTTGAACTTTACCTTAGAAATACAAAAAACGTAATACAATCATTTGTACCCTTATATTAATCTGAAATTTAAAAAAATGATAAAAGGAAACAAAAAAAAGATTTATGCAAATTATAGCTCATCGGTTTTGAAGATTGCTGCAGGAATTTTAATCTTGTAGCAGCACCCTACCCTTAAATTTGATAAAGAAGGATTTGCAAAAGCTGCTCTTGAAACCAACAGAGATGTGGCCACAGACGAGGAGTCACTGGCCCAAGATGTGAGCTTATGATAAATGGGAGCATGATTGAAGGTGAACGAGACAAGCAATTTGGCCCTTATTCTATTCCTGGTTTTGCACCGGAGTCTAATTGTTCAGTAATCTAGATCATCGTCAGTAGATTTGTATGTGTTCATCTTCATCAAATTGTGTGACATGCTTTAGCAGTCCTACGCTTATTGTTTTTTGGAGTTCATTGTGGCATTTGTGGCACAATCGTGTAGAAAGGATTGAAGAGTAGACCCTCTTCAGTGTTAGCCAAAGGTGTACTGTCACCTTGGGGCTGAACCCATCTTATCGATCCACTCTTGAAGCTCCATCCTGTTAGGCTTAAGTCACAGCTTTACCTTTAGTCTTATATATGTGGTATTTTCCAACTGTTGCTTTCCCACTCAAGACTCTCCCTTGCCCCAGAAGAAATGCATACATTCTTTTTTTTTAGTTTTGGCCATGTTGGGTTTGAACCTGCCATCTCCAGTATATGGGCCAGCGCCCTACTCTTTTGAGCCACAGGCATCATGCATTCTTTTTTTTATTGATACATTTTACCTCCTTATGGGGTACACATGAGATTTTATTACATGCATAGAATGGGTAATAATTAAATCAGAGTATTTAGGGCGTCCATCACCTTGAGTATTTGTGATTTGTATGTATATGCTGAGAACATTTCAAGTTCTCTCTTCTAGCTACATTGTTGTTAACTATGGTCATCCTACTTGGCTATCAAATATTAGATCTTATTCCCTCTATCTAATTGTGTGTTTATACTTATTACCCAAGCTCTCTTCATCCCCCTCCTCGCCCACATACATCTTCTGTATCTGATAGTGGAGTATCTATCATTCTACCCTCCACCTCTGTGACATCACCTTTTCTTTAGCTCCTACACAAGTGAGAACATGTGATATTTGTCTTTCTTTGCCTGGCTAATATCACTTAACACAATGTCTTCCACTTCATTCATGTTGTCGCAAGTGACAATATCTCATTCTTTTTTATGGCTGAATAGCATTCCATGGTGTGTATAGACAACATTTTCTCTATCCATTCATCCCTTAATGGACACTTTGGTGATTTTATGTCATGGCTATTTTTGGTTTTGCTTTGTTAAGTTTTGTTTATTTTTTAAAAATTCAGATTAATATGAAGGTAGAGATGATTAGGGTACATTGTTTGTGTTTCTAAGGTAAATTTCAAGTTGTAGTTGAGGCAATTGAGCCCTTCATTCTGGGGGTGTGCTGCACATGCTCACAATGTGTCTGTTGGTGAGAGCTCAACAATCTGCCCTTCTCTCTTTTCCTCCTTCCCTCCACCCTGCTCCCCCAGTGGAATATACTTGTGTTATTTTCTCATATGGGCGTGTAGTTGCTTTTCTATTAGATTTATATTAGTATTTTGAGTACATTGCATACTTGCATTTCCTTCCTTCCTTCCTCCCTCCCTCCCTCCCTCCCTCCTTCCTTTCCTTTCCTTCCTTCCTTCCTTCCTTCCTTCCTTCCTTCCTTCCTTCCTTCCTTCCTTTCCTTTTTTTTTGAGACAGAGTCTCACTAAATCACCCTTGATAGAGTGCTGTGACATCACAGCTCACAGCAACCTCAAACTCTTGGGCTTAAACTACTCTCTTCCCTCAGCTTCCCAAGTAGCTGGGTGCCTGCCACAACACCCGGCTATTTTTTGGCTGCAGTTGTCATTGTTGGCTGCAGTTGTCATTGTTGTTTAGCAGGCCTGGGCTGGGTTTAAGCCCACCAACCCCGGTGCATGGGGCCAGCAACCTAACCACTGAGCTATGGACACTAAGCCTACGTTTTCTATCTTGAGATACTTAATAAAGAAGAATGTGTTTCAGCTGATCCAGGTAAATACAAAAGATGTAAAGTCATCGTCTTTTTTATAGCTGAAAAGTATTCCATGGTATACATATACCACAGTTTATTGATCCATTCATGGGTTGGTGGGCATTTGGATTGGCTTGGTTCCATGGCTTGGTAATTGTGAATTAAGCTGCAATCTTGGCTGTTGTTAACAGTGCTACAATATATATGCTATTGCAGGCACCCCTTTGCTAAATTGACTTCTTTTCTTTTGGGTAAATACCCAACTATGTGATTTCTGGGTCATATGGAAATTATTTTTTATATTTTGAAGAACCCCCATCCTGTTTTCCATAATGGCTTGCTAATGTACATTTCCACCAGCAGGATATAAGAGCTCCCTTTCCTCTGCATCCTTGCCCAGCATCTGTTATTATTTGTCTTTTTAATAACAGTCATTCTAACTGGAATAAAATGATATCTTATGTGGTTATTCGCATTTCCCTGGTGAGTAGCAATGTTGAGCATTTTTTAATGAGGTTGTTATTTGTTTAACTGTTGAGGTGTTTGAGTTCATGTGTCTTCTGAATATTGGTCCCTATTGGTCAGAGGAATAGTTTGCAAATATTTTCTCCTATTCAGTCGTTTGTCTCTTCATTTTCTTGATTGGCTCCTTTGCTATGCAGCATCATTTTGGTTTAATATAGTCCCAGTTGTCTATTTTTTTTTTTCTTTTTGCTTATGCTTTTGAGGTCTTAGCCATAGAATTTTTGCCTAGACCCAAGTCCTCAGGTGTTTTCCCTGTGTTTTCTTCTGGTAGTTTTATAATTTGGGGTTTTATGTTTAAGTCTTTAATCCATTTTAATCCAGTTGACATTTGTATAGGGTGACAGATAGGGGTCCAGTATCATTCTTCTGTATATGGATATCCAATTTTCCCAGCACCATTTCTTGAAGAGATTGTTCCTTCCCCAATGTATGTTCATGGTGCTGATGTTGAAAATCAGTTGGCTGTAAGTATGTGGATTTATTTTTGGGTTTTTTATTCCAATATTTCAGTACCATGCTCTTTTGGCCACTATAGCCCTGTAATATATTTTGAAGTCAGGTGATGATGTCTCCAGCTTCATTCTTTTTACTCAATATTGCTTTGGCTACTTGGGCTCTTTTTTGTTCCATAATCATTTTTAGATTTTTTTTTTCTGTTTATGTGAAAAATGATAGCGGTATTTTTACAGGGTCAATTTTAACAATATTATTTCTTCTTGTACATGACCATAGAGGATCTTTCCATTTGCTTGTGTCCTTTTTATTTTGTCAGTGTTTTCTCTGCAAGGTCTTTTACCTCCTTAGTTACATTTATTCCTAGGTTTTTTGTTTTTTTTTTTTTGCTATTGTAAATAGGATTGCCATCTTCATTTCTTTCTCAACTAGTTCGTTATTGGTGTATAGAAGAAATGCTACTGGTTTCCATAGGTTGATATTGTACCCTGGAACTTTACTGCATTTATCAGATCCAAGATATTTTTGGTACAGTATTCAAGTTTTTATAGATATAAGATCTTTTTTTTTTTTTTCTTGCAAAGAAGGACAATTTGACTTCTTCTTTGCAAATAGATGCCTTTTATTTCTTCCCCTGGTCTGATTGCTCTGGCTGGGACTTCCAGTACTATGTTAAAGGAGTGGTGAAAGCGAGAATCCTTTTCTTGTTGTAGTTTTGTCTTGTTCAGTCTGATGTTAACTGGGTTTGTCCTATATACTTCATCATGTTGAGTTTTTTGAAGCTTTTGTCATTAAGGGGTGTTGAATTTTACTGAATGCTTTTCTGGTATCTCTTTAGAAGAACATATGATTTTTGTCCTTCTTTCTGTTGATATGATATGTCACATTTATTTATTTGCATATGTTGACCCATCTTTGCATCCCTGGGATAAATTCAACTTCATCTTGGTATATTATATTTTTGATGGAAATGTACACAGTCTTAATTGCAATTTTGTGATCACATATTTTAATGCTACAGAACTGAAATATGCTCAAAAGCTATGTAATCTCAGGCAGCTTGAAACATGCCTCAAGATTTTGCAAAACATTCATATGCCATTAGATTTGGCAAAATTAGTATTAACTAAACCATCCATTTATAGGAAAGAATTTTTGAATCATTTTTGTAATTTTAAATATAGGGGCTTTAATTGAAGATACTTATAGATACTGAATCCATTTTCCCAGTATTTTAATTGTATCCCATCAAGATCAATTGACCAGAGTGCACTGTGGTAACTGCAGAGCCCGTCAACCTTCAGCATCTGCCACAGAGAGGCTTATTTGCATAGGTGGCTGTTCCTAAAGGGTGAGGTGAGCCTGCTGAAGCTGACAGGTGAGGTGACCTCACTCCTCTGGCCACAGCTGCTTCCATCAGAGGTTAACACTTGACCCAAACTGGACCAGATTCCTAAGTTTGGGGAAACTGGATTTGGAACATAGTGACAGTCAGCACCTTGTGTACTAAGGACAGGTTGGATTGTTTGAAGCCATATATACAGCAAGACAGGGAAAGCTGATCCGCAGAAACAGAATTAGATGTGTAGTGGAAAGGCAGACCATTTGGTAAGGGGGTAAGAAGTTGGGAGAAGATCATGGTTGTGTCACCTCCTCACTGTTTTTCTCTCTATTCCCAAGCCTTCTAGACGGCTGGTGACGCTTCTCACTCTTGATTCTATGAAAGATCCTCCAGTCTTTCCGTGTACTCCCCTGCCCCTGTTAGCCTAAATTGAGTGGGTTTTTGTTATTTCTAATCAAATAATCCTTGAACAGGACAAGCAAGTAGGCAAAAAGGAGCGAGGGGAAGAACCGGAGGGTCGATGACTTCAGTGATTCTCGCTTGTGGCGTGTGTTTTGATTGGGTCCCGCTCTGCAAGCCTGTCTTCTCAGCTGGGATGCTGGCGGTTTAGAAGAGATTGGCCTTTCTGTTTATTGTGAGTTTTGTGTTGAGAAAACCAGGTAATTACAAATCTGTCATTTGCTGATCAATTGGATAAATACTGTGAGAACCTTACTCGTGTTAATGCCCTCTGAGATGCTTCAGAGACGTCTGGGTTAATAAAATCAAGTCCCTCCTTAGGAGCTTGGTGTCAACAGCCTAACCATCTTCTTTAATCAGATCTGTGACTCAAGAGCAAATCTTATTTAATTCTATTGATTTTTAAAAATACTTTCCCTTCCAATTGCATGACAAATACTCTAATGAGAAGCCTTAAGAAAGTTTAAAATCTAAAACCTAGATAATTGGCTCTTAAAAAAAAGGATTTTGATGGTATGAGTATAGTTTCATATCTATTATTATTATTATTTTTATCATTTTTAGCAACAGGGTCTTGCTCTGTTCCAGCTGGAGTGGAGTGGCACGATCGTAACTCACTGCCACCTGAAATCCCTGGGCTCAAGGGCTCCACCTACTTCAGCCCTTCAAGGGTATAGGTGTGCCCTGTCATGGCCTGGCTAATTAAACACTTTTTTTTTTTTTTGTAGAGATGGAGTCTTGTTATGTTGTCCAGGCTGGTCTCGAATGCCTGGGCTCAAGTGATCCTCTTGCCTTGACTTCCTAAAGTGCTGGGATTATGAGTGTGAGCACCATGCCCCTTGTGCTTCTGCTATTTATAGGGGACATTTTGATATTAAAAATACAACTTGAAATTTTGTGATGAAATGAGACAGAGTAATTCTGCATCAAACTCTCCTTTGCCTTGTCAATGTTCTATTTCTTTCTTTAAATATATATTTATATATTTATAATATTATAAATATATTTTTAAATATATAAATTATATAAATTTAAACATATATTATCAATATTATATTTTTAAATATATAAATATTATATATTTATATAATTATATAATATTAATTATATAATTAAATTGTATTATATATAAATATTATAAATTTATATATAATATATAAATATATATAACAATATATTTATATATTATAATATTATATTAGATAAATATATATTTGTATTTATATATTATAAGTATATATAACATACATATATTATATATATTTAAATATACGTGTGTATATATACACACATTATATATATATAATATTGTATTATATATATTATATATATACATTATATATATATTGTATTATATGTATTATATGTATATATATATATACACATTATATATATAAAATGTTGCTTCTGTGTCTCTGTGAAGAAACTCCAGAATCTGATACAGGAGACGTGAAAACTCTGCAGATGCCTGATTTGAACTCAGTGTGCTTTTCCGGACGTCAGAGGGGGCGGGTCTGGGCAGAGGGAGGAGATTTGCCCCAGTTTCTTCCCTGGATTGCACACTCCCGGGAAGCAGCTTCTTACCACTTAGAAACAAACAAAGGAAAAGGAGAGGAGGGGAGAGAAAGGAGAAGAAGAGGAAAGAGAAGAGGAGAAGAGGGGAGAAGATGAGAAACAGCAGTAGCAGAAATTAAACCCAAACAGAGGATTCCGTGTGTACTTTGCCTCCCGGCTCTGCGCTTTGCTGGATCAGATGCTGGGCGATCAGAGCCTGCGTTGTCTCAAGCTCTGTCTCCCTCTGGTGACCGGTCTTACTATTTCTGGACTCTGGTACAGGTTATGGCCATCCCTGTTTTTCCTAGAAGCTGAAGCCTCCATTGATTTATAAAAAGCAAAGTTCCCCTTTCCCGTTGAGGACTCTCGGGTGAGCTTGGGCTGGGACAGCGGGAACACCCCCCTCAGAGCACACACCTGTGCCCACCGCCTGGGTCTGGGTGCCAGCTCCGTTACGCGGAGACTGAGAAGCTTCCAGTGTGCTGTGGAAACTCTCTCAGCCTGTTTCCTTATCTGCAGAATGAAGAGGAGGGTGCATGTCCCTGAGAAGTGGTATGAGGAGGGAACAGGCCACTTCGCCCTGGCCCTGCCCCACGCCTGGCAGAGGGGCCACCCTGGCTACGTGGCTGGCGTTTGGTTTGTGCCCGGGCATCGCAAAAGGGCTCTAGACCCGGGGTCCGCACTCTTAAACGTAGAAAACACAAATTTTCCTGCCCCTCAAAGACAACTGGAAGTGAGACGTTTAGCTGAGAAGGATGGAGTCTTGTATTACTATACCAGGAGTCAATTTCCATGTGGGAATTCACAGCTCATGTTTTCAAATCAGATCCTAGAAGGTACAAAACCTAAGAAAAACATAAAATGTTTTTCAGATTCTGCTTATCCGGAGGAATTTAGAAGTTGCTGTCTCTGGGAGACTCTAGAGCAGGGGTCCTCAAACTATGGCCCGCGGGCCACATGTGGTGGTGTGATTGAATTTGTTTCCGTTTTGTTTTTTTACTTCAAAATAAGATATGTACAGTGTGCACAGGAATTTGTTCATAGTTTTTTTTTTTTTTTTTTTTTTTTTTTTTAAAATATAATATGGCCCACCGACGGTCTGAGGGACAGTGAACTGGCCCCCTGTTTAAAAAGTTTGAGAACCCCTGCCTAGAGTCAGACCCTGTGGGTCAAATTCTGATTCTATTGCTTTTCAGCTGTTTGGGAAAATTATTTGGTTCTTCTGAGCCTTCGTCTCCTCCTCAGTGAAATGGGAACAAGTACTGCTCCCCCTGCCAGTGTTCACAGTGAGACCATCCATGGGTGATCCCTAGCAAACAGCCTCTAGATACATCACCGATTATCAACTCCAATGCAAACTGGGCTTCTCACTCTGAGTAAAGTTGAGTCCTTATGAAGAGAGAAAACTTGCTAAGGAGAACTTCTTCTGAAGCAACTGGGTTAGCAGGATATCCATTTCCCTTTACAAAAGCAGTTTTCAGAATTGGCTGTGTGTTGAATTGCGTGGGAAGCTTTAAAAAGTGTCAGCGTCTAGCCCCCACCCTCCGAGGTGCTGATGTAGTTCATCTGGGCTGTAGCCTGGCAATGAGTTGCACAAAATCTCCATGTGGTGCTGACGGTCATCCAGGGCTGGGCACCACTGCCTCAGAAATGCCTTCCTGCACACTTGCATGACGGTAGATTTCATTTTCTATATTTTCACACATAACCTGCTAATATAGGCAAGTTGAAAAGTAATTTAAGAACACAGAGTATTTGAAATCAAAGAAGTTTGTCTGGCTTTCAAGGATCAGAAGAACAATGGGTAAGGACACGTAAGTCTCCAAGTATTTTTGTAAGCTGTGTTGTTCTTTAGAACCATAAACCTGCCCCCATTCTGTTTGAAATTCCCTCCATTTACACAAGGGATGGGAGTCCTCTCCCATCTCTCAGAGACCCCCAAATTGGGTCTTTATATTACGTGTGCACACAGCACCCAAGTCAACAGCCAACATCAAGGGAAGCCTTCAAGGGAAGAGTCCTTGTGGAAAGATATGAAGGAACTTGTAGGAGTGGGCTGGGTCAGGGAAGACTCTGCCTCTATTTCTTCCTATAACAGAAGGAAGTCCCTGTTGTTCTACTTGTGGGAAGCCCAGAACCCGTCTGTGAATAACTTAAGGGTCAGGCAGTGGCTATCAGCTAACCCTCAGAAATGATGTCCCTGTACAAGTGGGGATTTGAGGGTGGTACTAGGGGAGTACAGCATGCTAGGGCCTCCTTCCAACCAATGAGATGCAGACACACAGGAAGGAGTCATCCCAAGAGGAGAGGGGTGGGGCATATCTAGTGAGTCTGGGGATAGCAGTTAGCAGTTGGGTATAGGGAAGCCTTGCAGGACAGCCCTGCAATGTGTTTGTCTCATCTCTCTCTGGAGCCAGACTAGCTGGTCTGAGTCCCAGCTTTGCCACTGTGTGACCTGGACATGTCAAGTAACCTCACAACGCCTTGGTTTCCCCACCTAAAATGGTGATGGTAATAGTACTCACCTCACAGAGATGTTGAAAGGCTCAAATGCCAATCAATGTGATTAAATGTAATGTAATTACACGTAATCCTTGTCAAGTGCTTAAAGTGGTGCTTAGGGCATACTAACGACCGCATTCTGTGTTAACATCATTATTGTTTCCAAACCGGCACTGAAGAAGCATGGCTAGGTCTTAGCAAAACATTTTATTAAAACAAAAGTGACTGCAATGAAAGGGGCTATGTAAGAAAATTAAAAGAGACATCTTTGGTTTGGCAGAATTCTTATGCCATGAGGACTCTTCTTTTAACTTCAGCCGAGGAAGTGTTGGCAGGAGGTGGCAGCTGAGACAAAGCTGGGAAAAGAATGCTGCTGTTAGGCCACGGCCACTTGGTGTCCTCCAAAGTGATAGCAGGAAGAAAAATGCGGCTGAGCTGCAGCCCTTCTGCCTCAGAGATGAACTTCACATCGTACTTGGAGTAGACTAAACCACCCTGTGTGCCAAGGGCGACTAAAAAGAACGCTCCCCATTGTTAGGTCTTATAGTTCCTTTTTTGAGAACCTGAGTTATTGACCAGCTGATTGCTGAAGCAGAAAGCCTAGAAGACGGGGAGGTAGAGTGGTCTCCTTCTGCCATCTTTGTGGGGACAGTTCTGCTGCATGGAGAGGTATGCACACATTCTCAGGAGTGACTAACAGGAGGATTTGGGAGCTTTTGGAATGTAGTTAAGATGAAGCCCTAAGGAGACCCTGGCCGTCCCTTATCATCCACTGAGCCAGAACCACAGATTCTGTGTCTCCTGTCACACTGCCTGGGATGAGGGGGGACTCAGATCCTATTGAGTCTGAGGCTCAGACAGGACAATCAGAAATTTGGTCAAGGGAGTTAGAGTAATGGATTCTGGGTCTGGGGAAGCCATAATTTTACTGTAACATGTAAGAATTAATAAATTCCCCAAATAGCTTCAGTCTAGAGAAGAGTCCAAAACTGGTAAGAATCAGATTCAAAGTGCAGCTAGATAATATAAAAAATTATTTCAGGGTCTCTGTTAATAAAGACATCAACCAAAGTTTCCCCAGAAATGGTTTTTCAAAAGGTTTCAAGGTTCTAAAAATTAACTAACATTGTACATTTAGTGTCACATGAATTTCACATTTGCCACGGAGTTTCTTACTGATGAGAAAAGCTGTTGGAGCAATTGTTGGGAGATAATCACGAAGTACAAATTAGCTTATGAATTGGGAGGCAGGGGGTATGTTAATGAGTAGCAAAGCTAATAGACCAGTGTTATCCCAATAGAAAACTCTTCCTTCTCATGGATCTTTGAGCTAATTTCTATAATATTGGAATCCTGAGTGTAGGTACAAGTCCCCTTTGAGAGCATGGTGGCAGTTAAACTTGAAACTATACGATCTCAGAGGAAGGCTCACCCTCTGAAGTCTTTCAGCCTCAAAGTCCGGTGGAGGATGTTAGATCTATCTAATACCCTATTCTCAGGAATAACCAGGAGATGCCTTGTTAGGCCCAAACACAAACTAGCCCCAAATTACATTCTGGAATGCTTCTAGACATACATATGAAAGGGTCTCTTCTCTTCGGGGAACCCCCAACCTTGCATAGGCTGAGAAGCTAGCCCTCGTTATCATGGAGAACAGAGCAGGGGCCAAGCTCATCACCTTGGGGCCCAGCTATAGTCCCCAGCATGCTTACTCGGCCCTCACTTGGTGATCTTGCTCAGGCACTGAAAAAAGCCTAATTCAATGTCAGACAGACAGGACTAGGAGCTACATACCTAACACACATTAATTTGTCATAGAAGGTAACAGGGAAATTTGGGCTTTTCACTGACTACAAGAAAGTAACTATGTTATTGAAGAAATAAAACATTCGCAGAAAGCCAGCATCAAACAGGATGTGGCTGGTGGCTACCCTAAATACTCTGAACTGATCATTATGTGATCTTTATCATAATGAAATCGCACAGGTACCCCATAAGTATGTACAACTATAAGTATCAAAAAAATTTAAAAAATAAAAAAACTTGAGAAAACCATGATGGTTTCTAAAGCCAGAGTCCCTCTCCCAGGTTCAGAAGTTAGCAGTGACATTGAAGAAGATCTGTAGCTCTTGAAATTAAACACTCTGATGAGATGGATCCCAGCTGCCGTATGGTTCTGACACCTCTGTAGAAGAAAATTGCCAGGGCATAACCTGTCAGAGGTCATGGCCTGTGGGTCCCACATGATACTCATTGCCATATCTTTCTGGTTTTTCTTTCTTTCCTTCCCTCCCTCCCTCCCTCCCTCCCTCCCTCCCTCCCTTCCTTCCTTCCTTCCTCTCTCTCTTTCCTTCTTTCTTCCAAGGAGAAATAAATAAGAATACTGAAGTTGTACAGAAAATTTGCTGCTTTAAAAAGTGTTAACAAATTCAAAACTTAAGAAACCTGGAAGTCACACAAAACACCACACCCAAAATACTCAGACTGCATTGATTTTACATGCGGCCTAGACTGAATCTGTCTCAGGGTGATGATTCCAGTCTCAAGAGATATAAACAGAAAGTGCTACCATAATTCAGAGGTGGGTTATTTGGGGATAAACCAAAAGAGTCATGGGAGACAGCATCAAGAAACACCACAATAACGCTGCCTCTTTATTCCAAAGACATGATCGCTGTCATTTTTACCATTCAAAAATGAGAGGTTTTTTAAAAAAATTATGAAATACTTTAAATTATGAATGTATTCTGTTTATACAGTCCCATGTGAAGTCTATTTGTCCCTAGAAAGCTGTTCCTGGCTGTTCAGGCATGCTATTCTATGATGTAATATGTTGGGACAGAGGTAAACAAATCCCTGAGGCAAAACGGTTTTTAAAGCTCAGGAATCCTAACATATGTCATTTATTAAAGATTTAATAGAGTGATATTCTGCTAAAAGAACATATACTCTCTGAAGAGATATCAGCTGCTGAATGTTGCCTTAAGGAATTAGAAGTGTCTCATTTTTACCAAGAGCTTGTACATAAAATTAGATTACACTGACATTTCAGAAAGAATCATTCACTGTTCCATTCTGTATGATAATGAGATGACGCTTCCAAAATAACAAGCATTTTTTTTTTTTTTTTTTTTTTGTATAACATTTTTAAGAGAGAAAGTTACTTTTAAATTTTGTAATGGTCACAATTACATAGTACAGAGAAGGGATTTTTCTTTCTGGTACATTTTTCTACTGTCTTATATTTTTAAAAATCTAGTTAATTTATAAACAATAAAAGTTACTCTGTTTAGTGTACAATTTTGTGAATTTTGACAAACATATAGAGTTGTTTAACTCCTGGTATCATGTTCTGATATTGGAAGTAAAATGTAAAGATAGTGTCAAACCTAGATTCATTAACTGCTGAAGTTTATTCCTTTAACTCGGCCATTTCACCACCTACTAATGTACCAGGAATTGGGAATATAAAAGGGTAAAGACCTGGGCCCTGCCTTCAGGGAGTTCTCTTTTGTGCAGAGGAGCCAGACACCTAAACTTAGAAAATGTACTAAGACAGTTGCTATAAAGGATGTGTGCACAGATACCGCTCCCATTTGTCCACCCGTAATACCATCATGCCTATGGAAGATGAGAAGTTGTAGCTAAATATTCATACATTTTATAAAATATTTACAAAATATTCTCTACATGTTGGCCACCTCTTTATAAAAATTTGTAATGAATATTTTGTAAATAAAGCTACATTTAGTGACAGTTTCCCATCTTCCCTATATATGGCGACTTTGGAAGTGACTTTTGAGATACGGTATAATCTGATCCATCCGTTGATACCAGGCCTAATGCTAATGTTGACAATAAAACTGTGGGTGAGAGAGCCCAGCAAACACTCAGCCTGCTGGGAAACAAACAGGTGAGCAAGGAGATACAGCACAGACAGGGGAGTTCTCTGCTGGGAAAGGACAGGGATCTCGGGCTGGAGGCCTGTGCAAAGCTGCTGCTGCCACCGACAGCAGAGGGGAAGGCATGTTGGGGGAGTTTGGAAAGCTCTTGATGAATTCCTTTTGTGACTCCTCCAGCATAGCCCGATTCTGGAAGAGGCTGAGGAAAACTTCCCAGAGTGGTAAGCTGCTTGCTTGGTAGATTGATTTATGAGTGGTTAATGATGGAGAAAATGTGTGAGAGAGCAGTTACGCAAAACTGCAGTCTAAGGAAGCTTCTGTTTTTCACGCTTCAATCAGGCTTAGAAAAATGGCTGTCTTGCCGACAGGGAGTCTATCTCCACTGATCCATGTGGTGGCAGCGCTGGGAAAGCCATTTATTAGTAAGGGGAGGACGTGGAACAAGCCTGGGTGTCTGGTACCAGCCGCCCAGCTGGGCCCCACTGGCCCAGCTCCAGGTGCTGACAGGCAGAGGCTGTGCCCGTGATTAAGTGGACGTTGGCAGGACCTGTTCCAGCCAGCCAGTCAGCCATGGGGTGCTGAGATAAGCGGCCCTAATGGGCCGCCTTGGCGACCTTATCAATTTCAAGGCAGGCAGACGGTCAGAAGGCAGCTAGAGCAGAAGGCTCCCTGGATTAGAATGCTTGGCTTTGCCCAGATCCATTGGCCTGGACTTCTGTCTCCTTGACCATGCTGGGCATTGTTCATGGGCTCTCGATGGGGATGCTTAATTTAAATGCTTGAAACTTTATTGGCTTTCAATTCTATCCCTGTTCCTTCCTACCTTTTCATTACAAATTAATGGAAATCTTCACCTTGAACCAGTAACTGCCTTAGAGCCCCTTTACTCCTGACCTCACCTTTATAGCCTTATCTGTCTTCCCACATACCTAGATGCTGGGTGCTTTGCAGAAGCACAAAGTCAGCCTTGGAGTCAGACAGTCCTGGTGTTCTCAGCTTTGGCACTGCTGATATCTTGGCTTCTTCGTGACTGTGTGTGGTGGGGGCTATCCTGTGCACCCTGGCATCTTCCACAGCACCCTAACTGTGCCCACCAGATGCTGGAGGACCACCTCTTGTGATGGCAATGAACACTGTTGCCAGGCCTCCAAATGTCCCCTCGGGGATAAAATGACCCCTTGTTGAGAAACACTGAGCTCGATCTGGTTTCTAATTCTACTCCTGCCACTTACCAAGTTACTTAGCTTCTCTGAGCTCCAATTTTCTTATTCATAAATTGTTATAAAAATTTGAAAAATGCAAAGTCAGTTAATTTCTGGTGTGTGGTATGCCTTCTAAGTGCGGCTATTACCATGTATTACCATTTTAATACTCTGTGAAATTTTTCTGGATAATTTTTTTATTTGTGATTACAGATTTCTGGTGACCAAATTATTCAAGAAAGATTGTGGAACTAACAGAAATTTCCTTGGCTCTGTAGCCTGCCACATAAGGATGCTTGGCTTAGGATGCATTGCCTAAAAGTAGAGTTTGGGATCTCTTTCTGGGAAAGCTGCTAGTTTCGACATTCTTGCAAAATGGGATAAGCTGCACCATGAGAGTACAGAAACTTCTGCCTGCGCCGGCCGGCTCTGGGTCTGAACTGGCTCCTTCACTTCCCCTATGAGCATGTAGGTCGCTCACGGTCTCAGAAGCCAAGATTTGAATATCCCAGCCTTTGAATTCAGGACTTAGAATTGATCCAAAACTGTTTCTTAGTAGGGTATTAAGTTGTTTGAAAAGAGGGAGCTATTTCATAAAATAAGTTGTAATTTCCCCCCAAACAGGCCTTTTAGGATGGCTGATCAGAGTTTTAGGAATGTCTTCCTGTTATCTCAACCACCAACACACACAGTTTTCTCTTTCTCATTCAGAAAATATGCACCATTTTTTACATTTACATAGAAAAGTGTTCTTCAAGAAATTACTGTTCTTCTTTTGGCTGGTTTGTAAGAACAGTGAGGGAAAGAAGCACGGAAGAAGAGGCACATATTGCTGCTTATTTAAAGTGGGAGACGCAGCCACAAAAATAAAAAATGGTTATCTGATGTCTTTGTAACAACCTGGGTGGAAGGGGAGACCATCATTTTGAGTGAATTATTGCAAGAACGGATAAACCCCACCACATATACACAATACTAAATTGGAATTAGGCGATTAACATTTAAGTACACATAAGTAAAACTCAAGCAGAATCAAGTAAGTGGAAGGGGTGAGGCGAGGTTGGGATAATTCACACCTAATTGGTACAACGCACACCTTCTGGGGGAAGGGCACACCTATAACTTTGACTTAAAATGTATAAAAGTGAATTACGTAACCAAAACATGTATACTTGTGTAATATTCTAAAATTAAAAACAGAAAAAAAGAAAAAAATGTCAGGCGATAAGCCACCCCTTCTTCTGAGTACCCTCCCTCTTTTTCTCCCTTCCTTTCTAGTCTTTTCATTTCTTCTTTTCTTTTGCTTTTTCTTCTTTTCCCTTCCTTCTTTCTTTCCTTCCCTTCCTTATTCCCTCCCTCCCTCCTTTCCTTCCTTCCTTCTTTCCTTCCTTATCTCCCTCCCTCCTTTCCTTCCTTCCTTCTTTCCTTCCTTATCTTCCTCCCTCCTTTCCTTCCTTCCTTCTTTCCTTCCTTATCTCCCTCCCTCCTTCCTTTCATTCCTTTCTTCCTTCTCTTCCTCCCTCCCTTCTTTCTTTTTTTTCCCCCCTTTTTAAAATTGATATTAAATCATAGCTGTGTACATTCATGCGATCATGGGGCACCATACGCTGGTTTTATAAACAGTCTGACACATTTTCATCACACTGGTTAACATAGCCTTCCTGGCATTTTCTTAGTTATTGTATTAAGATAATTCTATTCTACATTTACTAAGTTTCACATGTACCCTTGTAAGATGCACCGCAGGTGTAGTCCCACCAATCACCCTCCCTCTGCCCATTTCCCCTCTCCCTCCCCTTCTTCTCCCCCTTCCCCCTATTCTTAGGTTATAACTGGGTTATAGATTTCATGTGAAAGCCATAAATTAGTTTCATAGTAGGGGTGAGCCTGCCTGCCTGCCTGCCTTCCTTCCTTCCTTCCTGCCTTCCTGCCTTCCTTCCTCATTCTGTTTCTTCTACGGCCTGCCATGCATGATGATAGCTACAAATTAGGACATAATAACTGAGCTGAATAAGAATGACAAAGTTCATTTTTCAGTTCTGTTTGAGTGAGCCATATATCAAACATAAGGGCGCACATTAGTTATATGCAGATTTTGATCAAAGTTTTACTCTTTTGGAAGAATAAGAGTGTTAAGTACCAAAGAATAAAAAAGGAGTAAGACAGTCTTTATACCCAAGAAGTAGAGAATTCAAGGAGAGAACAGATGATAGAGTTGAGAAGATTAAATTGGAAAACTGACTGACAAGATATTAGAACAGTGCTCACATTAATAAGTGGTCAGTGCATGTCAGGGGGGAAGGGGAAGAGAAGAAAGGAAGGAGGAAAGAATTAAAGAAGGAAGAAGAGAGGAGAGTAGGAAAAGGGACAGACATGGAACTCTATAGGATAACTATATATTAAACGACAAATGTGGGGAACAAGTAATTCTTTAGGGATTTATTTTTTTTTCTTTCTTTTTTTTTTTTTTAAATTAAATCATAGCCGTGTACATTAATGCAATCATGGGGCACCATACGGTTTTATAGACCGTTTGACACATTTTAATCACACTGGTTAACATAGCCTTCCTGGCACCCTCTTAGTTATTGTGTTAAGACATTTACATTCTATATTTACTAAATTTCACATATAACCTTGTAAGATGCACCACAGGTGTAATCCCACCAATCACCCTCCCTCCACCAACCTCCCCCCTCCCTCCACTCCCTTTCCCCCTTACCCCTATTCTTAGGTTATAACTGGATTATAGCTTTCATGTGAAAGCCATAAATTAGTTTCATAGTAGGGCTGAGTACATTGGGTACTTTTTCCTTCATTCTTGAGATACTTTACTAAGAAGAATATGTTCCAGCTCCATCCGTGTAAACATGAAAGAGGTTAAAGTCTCCATCTTTCTTTAAGGCTGCATAATATTCCATGGTGTACATATACCACAATTTATTAATCCATTCGTGGATCGATGGACACTTGGGCTTTTTCCATGACTTAGCAATTATGAACTGGAGTGCAATAAACCTTCTGGTACAAATATCTTTGTTATGATGTGATTTTTGGTCTTCTGGCTATATGCCTAGTAGAGGAATTATAGGATTGAATAGCAGATCTATTTTTAGATCTCTAAGTGTTCTCCAAACATCTTTCCAAAAGGAATGTATTAATTTGCATTTCCACCAGCAGTGCAGAAGTGTCCCCTTTTCTCCACATCCACGCCAACATCTCTGGTCTTGGAATTTTGTGATATGGGCTAATCTTACTGGAGTTAGATGATATCTCAAAGTAGTTTTGATTTGCATTTCTCTGATGATTAAAGATGATGAGCATTTTTTCATA
>CAUYPK010170698.1:0-13586 GCA_963574355.1 Loris lydekkerianus
ACCTCGGCTTATACTCGAGTCACTAAGTTTTCCCAGTTTTTAGGATAAAATTAAGGGGGTCGGCTTATACTCGAGTATATACAGTAATTAACATTTATTAAGTGCAAACTAAAATCCAGGAAAGGAGATAAAAATTAAACACAATGTTGAAAGTGGTTTTTCCTGTGTTTTCAGACTGATGGGACTGGATGATCCCCCAATATCATGCACAATCTTGAGACTCAGTGAGTCTTATAAAAAACCACCTTCAACATCGTGTCTAATTTTAAAGTTCAGTGCATTGAGCTTTCTGGATAAAGACGATCAAGTTGAGGACTGATTATCCTCATGACTCCATATGTGAGTAATCATACTGAGTCTCATAATTGTGAGTGATATTGGGGGATCATCAATATTATCATATTATCTGAACTCAATTGTGAGTATATTCATATACGCCATACGGCTTCCTGGTACAAAGACCACACAATTTTATCCTCCCTTCCTAGGATTATGTCAGGATGGTATTTTATTAGTACTTATAGAAGAGATTTTTTTCCTTCAGAAAACAATCCAAAGAATAAGCCCGACTTTCACCGTATCGTACGTGCATGAAATTCAGGTGAGAAAATCCTTTATTTTTTATGCTTGATCTTAGCCAAAAGGCCGAGAAGCGATTGGAAATGCTTTATTTTTAAAAGTATAATTCATTTGCATAAAATAAAGGGAAAAAACCTAATTATACTTCTTTGAGTAACCTTCAAACAGAGGAAGCAGTGTGGAACCCTGATGGTGCATTTGACAAGATACACCAGGGGCCGGGGAGTACAAGCGGGCAGCCTTCTGCGGACGAGAGAGACCGTGGGAGAGCCATGAGGACCAGGCAGGGAACGGGGTGAGGCACAAAGACCAGGCCTCAAACGTGTGCTCCGAAAATTCTCCTGAGCTCATCCTCAAGTCATTAGCCAAAATAAAACAGATTGTTAGGAAGGGTAGGGAACCTTGAAAAACAAAATTCTAAAAGGTCTTGAAATCTTCATCTGCCCTTATTCTATTTTTGCTTAAAATGAAAATAGCATCATTTGCTCTGTGCTTTACAGTTTACAAAGTGTTTTGTCATATACGCTGTGTTTAAGTTTCACAGCAAGTCTGGGATTTTACAGCTGATGCAGCAGTCTCAGAGGCTCTGGGACTGTGCACATCTCTTATTCTGCAAGCAGGGGGCGCTGGGCACACCCCTAGGTCTTCAGACTCCACCTTCTGTCTACTGCACCACATCACGTATCCACCACCTGTGGCTTCTCGTGGGCCAGGACAACACAGAGACGACACATTTTCCTGGTAGATCCTGCCACAGTAGAGGGGAGGCTAAGATGAGATTAACTAGTGAATACCTGGCCTTCCAGTAATAAAACCAACAGGACAAATAAATAGCACTTATTATACCCAGCAGCATTTTGATCTGTAACGTGTACCCAACAACGACATGTGGCCGGTCTATATCCCGTTAGCCATCAAGTGGTGATATTCCAAGTGGATTGGAAAGCCTCTTCTTTACAATTCTCCTATACTTCTAGGCAATGCATCTAGAATTTCTACCTTTGAGTTATTCCTTCGGGCGAGGTATAAACCCTGCCCAAAGCAATTATATTATTGAGATGGCACACAGATTTGGGAAAATTTATCAAAGAGAGAGAGTTGTAAGAAAAACGAGTAGAGGCCAGGGTAATTCTGCTGGATGAGCTTCAGGGACGGATGTCTGTGGGTGCCCAAGGGGTTTGTGATGTTGGCACAAGAGCACTGTGGGAATGAGGGCTGATGTGAGGTGAGCTTCCTGCCCTTTGCAACCTGGTTGCTCAAGGCTCTCCCTGTCCCTGGCCTTGTCTCTGCCGTATTTAAACAAGCCAGTACTTGCTGAGCATTCCACGTCAGTCACATTCTAAGATTCTACAAAATAGCTGAACAGAAGCCAAGATGCTAATTTTGTAAACCCCCTCCCCCCAACACACACACATAATTATGAAGTGAACCTCGGAATTAGGAAACCCTCTCTCACTGGGCTATTGCTTCATCATTTCTTCCACACAGAAATCATTTCCTGTGTGTCAAAAATGCCACTAGCTTTCAGCATGATGAGAAGGTACTGGCAGTGATGAAAAGATTTGTTTCTTCAAACCCTTTTCAAAGATCTTTTGCATTTGTCCCTGGAGCTACGAACTTCCATATTGCATTATGAGAACTGATCCTTCTTTAAGGTGTTGTAATTTAGGATTAAAGAAGTGACACAGACGTTTCATCAGAAGCATACTTAGGTGTCATATATATTAACCAACAACAAAACTCAAGTTTTTCAGTCTTTTTAATAATCATGAGACGAAATATGTGACATATATTGGAGGCCCAGCAGAGAGATACTCAGTGACTGGTGAGTGAATGTTAGAAAGTAGTGTCTTAGCTTTTTTGAGTCAAGGACTGGGAATTAAGAGATCTTTGTGCCCTAAACAGAGCTTTGCATATAATTTTGCATACAGTAGATACTCAACAAATATTTTACAACATATGGATTACTGAACAGATTAATAATGCAGGTAAAATTTCTGGAACATAATTTAAATTTCCAAATACTTTTAAAAATCCAAGTAAAAATATTACATACTATTTATTAGAAATGAGTCACTAATTATCATATAAATTAAATGACTTGAGTTCCTTGCTCCCAATCTTTCAGTGACTTCCTCTTACCTCTGAGGCCGGAACAATGTGGTATTTGCTTCATTCCTTACCTCAGTTTCGATCACTGTCTACTCTACACGGTACTGCCTTTCCCATTTTCTTTTCAAGGTCCTTACACTCGCTGCTCCAATTTTTGGAATGGTATTCCCCAGACATTTACATGGCTGAGTCCTTGGCCTCATCACCTTCTTGCTCTGATTTCCTGTTCTCTCAGATCACCCCTTCTAAGGTTGCTGTCTGCTCATTCTCCTTCTCTTGGGGGAAGGTTGCCAAGGACAGACAGAACACAGAAAGTACCACTTCTCACTTCTGATGCTTCTTGTGTCTCTGAGAGGGGCATTTCGAGGGGAATGATCATCCTCCAAGTATAAATAAAGTTTATGAAGCTATAAAGCCTTAATTTGCCCTCTGGACCTGTCTAGTCTGTATTCATGGTCTCTTCCTGGGAAGCGAAGGTTGATCTTAGCTGACTCTCTGATGTCCTAGCTGGTCTGTGACAGGGTTCAGATTCAGTCAATCTATTATCGACCTTTATTTATATTTCTCTGTAATCAGTGTCCCCACCATGCTGCTTCAGGCTGTGATTCACAATCATAAACTGCAGTTTATATTTATGAAGTTCAGTTATGAGAAAAATTGGGCAGGCAGGATGTAATTACATTGTCACAAGCATCCAGAAGACAAACACAGAGGCTCACCTATCAATGACTGCAGAAGTCAGGCCCATTCTCCCTCCAATGCTCAGTTTCTGGGTCTGATTCTCTGTAATACCACCCTCATCTCAGGAACGGCAGGTGCAATTTCCTGTGGGTTCTTTTTTTGTTTGTTTTTAGTCGCCTTATTCAGATTTCTCACAAATTGAAATAACATTTTGTGATAGAGATGTCAGCATTTTCAATAGACTTTATGATTTTTTTCCTGCAAGACAATAATCAGCCTTGTAGGAGTTTGCCATAATTTAGATTAATTTATGGTGGGGCTGTCAAGCCTACAATTAATAGAGGAAACCTAGCAAAAACTGATCTGTCAGTTCAAGGCACAGACTTCCATCCTTTAATCACAGCTAAACTCTTTTACTTCTGGGGCACCAAAGCTGTCCTCACAGCAGGGTGGTATGGTGTTTGTAATGTCTAAAGGGTAGAAATATGTTCAAATTGCAGTTCAAATAAAGCAACAGCAGCTTGTGGATGTTGTTAAACTCTCTGCCTTTCTTTTTTCCTGAAATGACTTGATTATCATCTTAAGGTGCTTTTTAGAATTTGTTACTTTTAAGACAGATACTCTAATTTAGGTTTTTGGTTTTATTTTTTTCCAAGTAAGGTTTGAGAAAAGGTGACCACATTTTTAGTGGATTAAAGCAACACTAGAACACAGCACATAAATTGATTATAAAGAAAAATGTTTCATTAGGCAGACTCATCCAGAAAAACAGGACAGAAAACCCCTCACCTGCCACCAAACCTATGTGTGAGTGGCCATTTGCTGTTGATTAATTCTAGTTTCTTCAAAGAGGGAATCATAGATGTCAAGAAAAACAAAATTGTCTGCTATCTCATCACATCCGTCTGTTCTTAGTCCTCAACTTGATCATCTTTATCCAGAAAGCTCGATGAACTAAACTTTAAAAATAACTCCAACAGAGGTGGCACTTAATATCTCTGAGTCAAGAGAGTAAATTTTCTCTCAATTATTTGTTTCTCCCCAAAGATTAAAAATTCATACCTTTGCTATTTAATTTCAAATTTTGCACATGGTTGCATGCAAAATCTCTCTCTAGCACGTTCTTAGGACATGTTTTCCTGCAGTAGAGTCACAATAAAAGTTCTTTTTAAATTTAGTGTCGTTCTAATTGCCAATCGTGGGAATGGAACAATCCGTTAAATAAGCATGGTTGGAAATTTAAAAGAAATAATTTGACTTAAATAGTAGAATAGGATATGATGCTATGAATTCTACTGTTAAAAGAGTTTCTGAATGTTCCTTCGATACATGGAAACAAAGCACAATTTCGACATTGTATCTAACTAAAAGACTTCATCTATATTTTAAATGTTTCTGATCAATATTTTCTTTCATTTCTTATCAATTCACCATAATAACCATACATAATTGAAAAGTTAGGGACCAGATAGTCTGTTATGAATGATTTACGATTGTCACTGCGAGAATCAAGTTGTTAAGTATCCCCGACAAAAACAATATGTTTTTATGTTGAAAAATACAATGTTTTTTCCAGTTTCCCTCCTTCTCTTTCTGCTTTTATAACTAACCCGCCCTCTGTCTTCGAAGGTGAACATGAGGATCCAGAATTTATAGTCACTTCTCAACTATTTCTATCAGATCAGTCAAGTAAAAGATGAAATTACCTCAAATTTTTAGAGAACCATGAAATGTCTCTGGAAGAAATGGGCTAGTTAAAATTAAAAGCTAGCTGAGCTGCCATCCCTTTGAGGATAGTCTGGGGCCCAAGGCTTTGACAATGAGCTATTAGGATCAGAGGGTGCAGAAAAGACGTTCTAATTCCAAATGAGTCCCTTTTATCCTGCTCTTCCTCCTCACGTTCACTGCACGCCTGCTTGCCTTCTTTGGCCCATTTGAGTATAAACTTAAAGATTTGTTTTAATTGAGACCATGGCTAAGTGAGGTCAGCTACTGAGGTCAGACAAGAAGAATGTGTTTTTCGAATAGTCCTCTCATATGCTGTAGGCCAGTGATTTCTAACCTGGGGGAGGAATCCATGAACACAGTTGTCAGGCCCAATTCTGACTGAGGGAGGGCCTGCCAGGGGACTCATTTGCAAATTATGCGAGTGAAACATTGTCTGGGTAGAAACCACTGATTACTCCCAGCTGGAGAGAGACTTGTAAAATCCTCCTTCTCATTGATTGGCCTTTTATGTCTATACACAAAGGAACCAATCCTTCCCTTCCCTTCCTTTCCCTTCCCTTCCCTTCCCTTCCCTTCCCTTCCCTTCCCTTCCCTTCCCTTCCCTTTCCTTCTTTCCTTTTTTTTTTTTTTTTTTTTGAGACCGGCTCTCACTTTGTTGCCCTGAGTCGAGTGCCATGGCATCATGGTAGCTCACAGCAACCTCAAACTCCTGGGTTCAAGTGATCCTTTTGCCTTGGCCTCCCAAATAGCTGGGACTACAGGCACTCATCACAATGCCTGCTAATTTTTTTATTTTTAATAGAGACAGAATACAGGCATGTGCCACCATACCTAGTTAGTTTTTCTTCTATTTTTAGTAGAGACAGGGTCCCACTTTTGCTCAGGCTGGTCTTGAACTCCTGAGCTCAAGCAATTCACCTGCCTTGGCCTCCCAGAGTGCTAGGATTACAGGCATGAGCCACTGCACCCGGCCTAATACATCTCTTCTAATAACTTGACCATCTTCAGAAAGTAGTTCAATTATTCCTTAAAAAAATTCTTCCTTAAAAACATATTTATTTAATAAATATTTCTTGAGGATATACTCTCTCCTAGGTATGTTCTAGGTCAATGTATTTTTAATCCAAGCTGTTCATTAAAATTTCCTAAAAAGATTTTAAAATGTGCCTACATCAGGCCTCCTACCTGATACTCACAGTCACTGGCCATGACCAAAGTGTAATCAGTGTTGAGAAACACTTTCCAGGCACTGAGGTTACAAAGATGAGCAGAACAGATGAAGTCTCTGCTTTCACAGTACCTATATTTGAGTGGAGAATCTTGATGATTCTACAGTCTACAACATACCAGAGCTTTATTACAATATAAGACTTGATAAACACTTTGGAGATTGTAAGAAAAGCAGAAGAATCCACTGAGGTCAGAAATAAACCGTAAAACTAGAAATGTAGGTGGATACTGATGCCCTGGGCTCCTGGATTTCTGTGGCCCAGCCTTTGAGGGTGGTGGTGGGAGGACAGGGACTGGGGCAGGACCTTGAGAAACCCAGTAAAGATTAAAGTCTCACAAGAAAGGCTGAATTAATGTAGTATGCACATATGCATACACACACCCGCATTTTATATAAATGCTCTTCAGCCAGTTGGCAAAGAAAATTATTTGTTTGGCCTTGACTCTAAGAAGTGAAAAATCAACAAATATCTCTGATTGATCGTGGTCACTGCCTAGCCCTCATGGGCCCTGAAGTTTATATTTTATTTGCATGACTCCTACAACTGCAATCTGTAAATTTTAACTTTAAATAGACTTGACCTATGTTGCCCTTAAATGTCAGAAAAACATATAAGTTTATTATCTTGGTGCTTAAAGGATTGATAAAGGTAGAGTATTATCAATTGTAAGCTAAGAATAAAAAAAGAACTCACAGTGCTAGTCGGAACTATCACTGTATGTGAAAACCAGCGGGAGAAAGATACAGAACCAAGAATCACGTCAAGTTTGAAATAAATAAATAAATAAAATTTTAAAAAGCAGACTGTCAAAGACTTGGGGAAAAGAAATATTCATGTGAAATATAAAATAAATGCATTTGAAAGTCTTAAGAAATAAAAAGAGTATCAAACACTTAAGTAAGGAGTAACAGATGATCAAAACGATCACGGGGGTTAAAAAACCCAGCTCAACACAGATCTAGAAACAAAAGATACATTTGCTAAAATGAACAATTCAACGTAGGAGTTTTCTGTAGAGTGAAACCCATTATAAGACAGAAGTAGCATCACTTATCGCGGGAAAGGATGGCTTATTTTTAGGATACTAACTGCTGGGCACTTTGCTCCTTCCCCTTTTAAAGTATACAATGTCAGAACACATCACACTAAAGTATGCTATCATAAATAATTGAAATGTGTATTATCACTCCGGCTAATAGAATGGCTCTCTGAGGGTGTCCAGTCAAAGAAGATAAGAAGGCAGGCAGGCTACAGGTGGCAGGTGGGAATTTTCAGCGATGCTGGGAATGGACTAAGTTTCGGTAGACGGGCTCGATAGGATTAAAAGCGACTGGGAGGGGATTCTGCACGTGCATCATATTGAGCTGCAGCAGAGGTGAGTCCATGCGGCATTGGCAATTGAGCATCTATAGCATTTTACTTACCTATGGGCCCCAATGTGTAGCTATGGGTTTGCACAAATACTGACAGGTGTTTCCTGCTTTAATTAATGTTGTAATACTTGGGGGGATTTAATCCAATATCTCAGTAACTGTTCAACCAATAGAGCTGGGACTATCAGTTATCCAAATAGGAAAAATAAACTGGGTCCCTACCTCAGATCACACAGAAAATTCAACTCCAGGTGGCTCATGAACTTTCATGTAAGTGGCCAAATTCTAGAACATTTAGAAGAAGATATGGAATACCTTTATGATTTGAGGAAAGACAGAGAATGAAGTTTTATAGATTTACTGAGGTATAACTGACAGATAAAAATTATATATACTAAGTTGTATGAAGTGACAATTTGACATGCATATATGTATACTGTGGAATGGTTGTCACAATCAAGGTAATTAACATAATCAAGTCACCTCTGTGTGTGTGTGTGTGAAGGGAATGTTTAAGATCTACACTCTTAGTAAATGTTAGGTATGATACAGTGTTATTAACCATAGGCTAATGCTACACATTAGCTCTCCAGAATGTATTCATCCTGCCTAATTGAAAATTGACAGCCTTGGACCAGTATCTCTCAATTTGCCCCATCCCGCCACCCCCAGGTCCCCAGTATGTCTCCATTTGCCCCATCCCCCCAACTCCTCGCCCCCAGTAATGGCCAATCTACTCTCTGCTTCTATTAGTTAGACTTTTGAAACTTCCAAGACAGATGTGACAGCACGCAGTATTTGCCTTTCTGCGCCTGGCTTATTTCTCTTAGCATATTGTTCTCCTGATTCATCCACGTTGTCTCAAACGACAGGATTTCCTTCTTTGCTAAGGCTGAATAATATTCCATTGGGTATATACACATCACATCCTCTTCATTCATTCATCTGTCAGTGGACACTTAGGTTGATTCCATGTTTTGGCTATTATGAATAATGTTGCAATCCACATAGGAGAGCAGTTATCTTTTGGAGATACTAATTTAATTTCCTTTGGATATACCCTCAGAAGTAAAATTGCTAGATCATATGGTAGTTGAAAAAGGATTGAACTTCTTAATTAAAATACAAAAACATGCTAATCATAAAAGAAACTATTGATGGATTTGATTAATTAAAAATTATGAACATCTGTTCATCAAAAATCACCATAAAGAGAATGAAAATTCAACCCATAAATTGGAGAAGGGAAGATACAACTGACAAAGGATTAGAATATTGATTATACATTTCTACGAATCAATTAAAAATGAAAGGTAAAGTACCTCATAGAAAAATAAACAAAATACAGGAAAAGAAATTTCCCAAAATAATAAACACACTGGAGATGATGCTTATCTTCATTAATAATGAGACTATTAATTATAACCTCTGCTTATTTTACATTTATAAGTTTAGAAACAATTAGAAAGTTTGAAAATACCAAGCATTTGAGCGGCACCTGTGGTTCCGTGAGTAGGGCACCAGCCCCATACACCAAGGGTGGCAGGTTCGAACCTGGCCCCGGCCAAACTGCCAAAAAAAAAAAAAAAGCCAGGCACTGTTGTGGGCACCTGTAGTCCCAGCTACTCAGGAGGTTGAGGCAAGAGAATCTCCTAAGCTCAAGAGCTCGAGGTTGCTATGAGCTGTGACGCCACAGCACTCTGTCGCAAGGGCAACAAAGTGAGACTTTATCTTGAAAAAAAAAAAAAAAAATACCAAGCATTAGAGAGAATGTACAATTTTCACCTGATGGTGAAAATGTGAATTAATACAACCAATTTCAAAGAAAAATGGAGGTTATCTTATAATACCAAACATGTCTTATTTGCTTAGGCAAAGTCAGTCCCTTCCAAGGCATTTCCCCTTTTGAACACATGTACCAGAATGTTCTAAGCAGGAATATCATCTGTAAAAGCAGTAGTTGAAAACAACCCAAATACCCATTGACAGGAGTATGGGTAAATAAACTGTGGTGAGGTCACACAATGGAATACTATTTTATCAACCTTTATGATTCTCAGAAGCATAATATTGAGTAAAAAAAAAAAAAGAACACTAGTTTCAGAATACATACACTATGGCACTTGAAACTAACAAACAGAATATTGTTTAGGGATACATATCAATGCACTAAAACTACAGAGCAAAGAAAACAAATGGGAAAAAACAATTTAAGATAATTGTTACCCCAGATATAAATGTAGAAGGTCAGGTACATGTAGCAGTATGGTATTATCACCATGGGTAGAAATATACAAGGGCTTTTAACCACACTGATTAATGTTCTATTTATCAAATACTGTAGCAGATACAGTGACTTAGATATATTTTACATCCATTCTTTCTTTGTATGTTTCATCAAAAGAGATTTTATGCATATATGTTAAATTATACACATATGTAGAAACAAAAATAAATTTTAAAAGCAAATAAACAAATAGATAATCAGGATCATTTTAGATAGAGCTAAATGCTACAACTCCCCCTCCCCAAAACATACACACACAAAGAAAGAAAAATAACCTGGTAATAGAGTCAGAATGAAGTTGTTGCTGAAAAGAAAATGCCTCTTTGAGAAGGTGGTCTGTGGGATGAGATCTGATTGATGAAGGAATCCGTGAAATGCTAAGCAGAGGCATTCCAGGGAGAGAAATCGGAAGCTAATGAAGAGGTCCTGAAACAGGAACAAGCTTGGCAGTTGAGGAACAGAAGAAGGCTCTGTGGCTAGAGCTGAGAGATCAGGGGAATAATAATTTCAGAGGGAGTCAGAGAGAGAGGCAGGGGCCAGCCATGGAGGTTGGCATCCCAATAGCCCCAGGAAGCCAGTGGGGCATGAAAGTGGTATGATTGAAGTTTATAAAAGATAACTTTGACTACAGAATGGAAAATAGATTTTAGAGAGCCACAAGTAAAAGCCAAGACCCATACGATAATATTCCCTATTAACAACAATGACAATAATAATAGCAGCCAAAATGCATTGGTTATTTACTGGGTGGAGGCACACAGCAATATAGGCATTATCCTAAATCTTTTAAGGAGAGGCAAGGTTCAATGTAGTTATGAAATTTTATATTTCATCCTAGACATCTTAGGAGAATCAGTTTATTTGAATGAATTTACTAAATGATCATTGTCCATTGTTATCAGCAGAGCAATGAGATTCAGAATAAGACAAAGCTTGCAGTGGGAGGGAGGTCTGAGAGCTGGGCTTGTGGGTCTGATAGTGGTGGAAGCCTAACAGTGGACAGCCCTTGATAACAATGGAGTAAGTAAAATGGCCTAATATAGAACGTGAGAAAGTAGAGATATTAACAGAGTAATTAAGAAGGGTACCACCACATGAGGCAGGACAATTAAGTTCATGAACTCATCCAGGAACATACCTCATTGCTGAATATCACTATGGTCACCTTCAAAGTACTTCCCTGGGCCATCTGATGACTGTAGTGATGAAATTTAGCAGTGAGGTATGAGGCACTGTTTCTAGGATGAGTTCATGAACTTAATTGTCAGACCTACCAGGGATAGAAGGTGAAGGGGAGTCAGAGGGCCAGGATATCAGGACCTTGGAAGAGTAATTACAAATAGCAATTCCTTTCCATGTCCATGCCAGCTACCAAGTGCAGCATACCATGCCATTTATTAATTTTCTTAATAATTATGGGAATCAGTTTTTATCCTTTTTTTTTTTTTTTTGACAGAGTCTTACTCTGTTGCTCTGGGTAGAGTGCTATGGTATCAGAGCTCACAGCAACCTCAAACTTCTGAACTCAAGCAATTTCCTGTCTTAGCCTCCTCTACAGGTGCCCACCACCATACCTGGCTAGTTTTCTATTTTTAGAAGAGATAGGGTCTTGCGCTTGCCCAGGCTGGTCTCAAACTCCTGAGCTCAAGTGATCCACCTGCCTCGGCCTCCTAGTGTTCCACTTCCTTGAGCGCTGGGATTACAGGCAAGAGCCACTGAGCCCAGCCCTTTCTCCTTTTTCTGCTGTAGGTCCGAGCAGTAAGATAGCCTCACAAGGTGCAGAGATAGTAGGTGGCGGAGAGGGGCTTTGAACCCAGTCTGTCTGACTGCAAGGATGCCACAGGCAGCAGAACGCCCTGCTGGGGCCCTTCTGTTCTCCCTCTAGACGTCTGCTCTTCCTGCTGCACCTGGTTCTTTTGTACCTTCCTCTTCCTTCCATCCCTAAAACATACTGCAGACGCTTCTGTTACCAACATGTTCCAGGGTCAACACACACATCCACTCCCCCCACCCCATAGAAGCTTTTCTTTTTCCAGGATAGAAGAGAGATGATGGCAGAGTGAGGAGACTAAAAGGTAACCAGCTGCTGGGCTCAGTGCCTGCCACTCAGTGGTTACAGTGCCAGCCACATGCACTAGGGCTGGCAGGTTTGAGCCCCGCCTGGGCCAGCTAAACGATGACCACTACAATAAAAAAAAATAGCCAGGTGTTGTGGCGGGCGCCTGTAGTCCCAGCTACTTGGGAGGATGAGGCAAGAGAATCCTTTAAACCCAAGAGTTTGAGGTTGCTGTGAGCTGTGACACCATAGAACTCTACTGGGGGTGACATAGTGGGACTCTGTCTCAAAACAAAAACAAAAAAGGCAACCGCTGGTTTTTAATCCCTACTATGTAAAGATCCTTTATAAAGATACAAAAGAAGAAAGTACTGGCTGTCACAAAGGCAAGATTAAAGATATCTTTAGGCAATCTTGAAAGAATGTATGAAATAAAGGGTGCCTTGCATTAAACCCTCAAGTGCTATTCTGGTCCCCTCAGCCTGATCAAAGCTTCATTTTTAAACCAGCTACTGAACATTTTATCTTGGGTATATATTTTTCACTTGTTTTGACATCTCTGAAGAGTTTTTTAAAACTTGCCAAAAAAAAAGAAAAAGTCTAAATATATAGCAGATTTGTGAGTGCACCTTGAGAGAAATGTATTCTAGATCCAAAAAGCTCTCACAACCTGTGTAGTCAAGCTGTCATCCGAGGAAGGGGCCATGGGTCACATCCATCCACTGCCGGGAACATACTTCTTGGGTGAACTCCCAATCTGCCTCTTGGTTGCTTTCAAAGGAGTGGCCTTTTCCTCCAGCCTTGAAAGGTCCCAAAATGGTTTAAGCAAATGCCATTTTGCCCCTGGCCAGAAAACTATACTACATTTATACTCAGAACCAAAGAACAACAGTTCTTCATAGAGTCGAAGTGGTTAGGGAACAATCTCCTTCCAGAGCTGTATGACTGATGAAGAAAATCCTCAGTCATTTCTGGTTGGCTGTAGTTCTGTATTTTTGATTCTCATCCCTTTTTCCTTTTTGGAATCTATGGAAATTGCAATGCCTCGGCCAATCAGATGGAAGCACACCAGCCACGCAGGCGGGGAGACACCAGACCCCCGTCCAAATCGAGGCTTCTTGGGTTTGTCTTTTTGTGTTGGTTGTTGGTACTTTTTCTATTAAGGTCTGAGCATCCTCAGGAAACCCTTTCTCCGCAAATGGGTAAGTTACACAATCCATGGCAAGTGAACTAATGAAGGTTCTCAAATCTCAGATAACATACCCTCAGTCTGGAAATAGGAAGGTGGGATTGTTCACCATGTCAGTGCCTGTGGCTCAAAGGAGTAGGGTACTGGCCCCATATGCCGTAGGTGGCAGGTTCAAACCCAGCCCTGGCCAAAACTGCAAAAAAGAAAAAACAAAACAAACAAAAAAAGAACAACAACAAAAAAATAACCTAGGAATGAAAAGTCTTCGAATCAGAAAGTTTTAAGAGAGAAAGAAGAAAAAATAGCAAAAATCTAGGGCAGGCAGCAGAAGGAAAAGAATCTCTAAGGT